>JAPYZO010002224.1:3574-24358 GCA_030522905.1 Torymus flavipes
AAAAGGGCCGACAGAGCGGAATCTAGCCCCGCGAGAAAATAGCCGGGGAATCTCGTCTCTCCCGTCTCTCTGCCTTCTACACACACGAGCGCTCGTGCGTATACGTAGAAAAAGAAGAAAAGATAAAAAACGAGAGGCGGTTTCGTAATCCGCTCTTGGATGAGTGTGCCTACCTTTGCTGGACACAATGCGTGTCCCGTTCGAGTCCTTGAGGAGTGTCTGCTCCTCCGGGCCGATGCCGAACTCCTTCTTCGTGTAGCTACCCGCCATCTCTTATGCTCTGTCCTCGTCTCCGGGATGTATCTGTATATCTAGACGACGCACACGTTCTCACGTCGTCGTCGTGCGCGCGCACTGGGACTTGTGTAGGTACTGAATTCTGAAAACTCACACTTTTCTCTGGTCGCGCGCGCAGTCACTGCACCATTATTATATCGGCCGACACACAGACACACTCCGGGGGCGTTGTTTTTCTAGGTTAGGTAGTCGTCCTCGTCGTGTCTCGGAGGGATATAGAAGAGAGAGCGCATGCAGAGGTGCGTACGACACGGCGCTCGTCCGCGGATTGCACTGAACGGACCGACTGCCGCAAGGAGAGACCTACACTCTCGCGTCGATGTGATGCCGCGCTGCGCGCACTCATGCCCGCCTACTGTACGTTCCGTTTCCTCCCTCCCTTTCCCCTCCCGCTCCCTCCCACGCACTACTCGTCTGCTCTCTCTCTCCGTCGCCTTTTCGGCGGACACCACGTGCGCAGCGCAGCGGCGTATAAGTAAATTTTCATGCCAGCCTGTGCTGAGTCTGCTTTCTTTCTTTCCACGCTTTGGAATGTGTGTCTCTGGACGGAGGAACTTGGATTCTTTGTTTTTAGGCGGGGGAGGCAGGGGCGACGTGATTGACGCGCACGGCACGAAGGACATGCGGCTATTACACAGAGAATTGCGTTTCGCGTTATGGAAATTCGCGCTCGTAGCTCTGCCACCTACTTATGCATCGCGCGATAATTCTCTAAGAGCTCACGTATATACTTATTATATACACGCGGGAGAGGCCTCGAGGCGGAAAACTGCTGCGGCGCGAGACGCGTATAAATTATATCTTATATATGAGCGCATCTGGGATGAGAGAAGGCATTTTTATCTTGTAATATATTTTCGAAATGTACGACAGAAAATATGAATTTTTTCGCGGTTTCGGAGGTAGGTAAGTATGTGTGCAAGCAGCCAAGCAGAGAGAGAAGCAAAATGTTCGTTTCGGAGCAGGATATTGCGGTAATCCGAGCGCGCGGAATAATGGCAGGCATTTAATGACGTGATTCAAAGATCATTTTACCGCGAGAACACAATACTTTGCGGACGGGGAAAAGTCAAATATTTAATTTTAATGTTAATGTGATCACTGTAATTTGCTGCATTTCTTGAGATAATAGGTATACTTAGGGCGGTCATTATACTTTTACGTAGCTTTTACGTAGCTTTTGAAATCGTGAAGTAAAAAAACTTTTTAAAAAAACTAGGATGTACTGTTATCCTTGAGTCAAATTTCATTTGCAAAAATTATCATAAAGCAAAGAAAAATAATAGAGTTGAATAGTCTTTAACTACAAATTTAAAAAGAAAAAAAAAAACTGGTTATGCTAATGATAATTGAAGCGTCGAGTTTCTAGATAGAGAATTACTTGCTTGCAGATATAAACGATTTACTTGAAGCTCAATGGATTAACTTTGAATTTCTGATAAAAGCATTGATAACGTATATATTTGATTAGTTCTTACACTTATAAAATATGATAAAATGTTAGTCAAAAGAAAAATATCTGATTTTTGTTAAAACCTTTGTATTTATTTTAATAAAAAAACTTACTAATGTTCATAAATCTTGCTATGGTTCAATTTAAAAAACAAAACTATCACAGACGGAATAAGTCGATAAATCGTCGTTCACCAAGTTTCAGACTGATATCTTCCGCTCTTTTCCAACGTTCTAACAAAGTTCTCGGCTTGATCTTGATCCATTCCACCACAATTTTTAGCGACATTCACGAATTCTTCCCTTACAGCAGCAGGCATGTCTTTGCAATTCCCTGCCAAATAAATATTTCCGCCATTTTGCAGGAATTCCCAACAAAGTTTATTTTGTTGGCGGATAATATGTTGTACGTATCTGTAAAATAAAAAATTAATTAAAATATATTTAATTGATCATTTTTTATCTAAATCTTTTCTTTATTTTTGAAAATGCTTCAGTTGAATTTTTTTTTTTTATTTAAGCATTATATAACTTTTAATTAAAAAAAATAAATAGATAAGCTTTAAATCAATTTAAGTAAGCATTGATAAAAGAATCAATTTATCCAATTATCTTCTATGGATATATGTTGTAAAATAAATTAAAAGAATAGATAATCTGTGCAGATAAAAGCTTGCTCTATATCAGTAATTTAATTTATAATTCAAATAATGCATGATAACTTACATTTTATCAGGTTGATCTCTGGAGAAGGCACAGAACATTTTAAGGTTATATTTATCAATTAATTTGCGAAAATCTTCTTGACAATGATAATCTTTTTTCTCATTTCTACAGCCAAAGAAAACAAGGCAATTACTTAAATCTCTGTTCACTACAGCTTTATCAAATAATAAAGATCGAAACGGAGCCATTCCGGTTCCTGGTCCAATCAGAATCATAGGTTTATTGTAATCAAATTTAAAAGTTCCCTTTTGAATCCAAAATACAGCTTTGTCATTTGATTTCAAAGTGGCGAGCCAGTTCGAACAAAGACCGAATCTCGGTTCAAGTAATTTGGTCTTATAACGAACAACAGCAACCAATAAATGAATTTCATCTTTGGTATATTTTGAACTAGATGCAATACTAAAGGCTCGTGGTTTCACTGCGACCATGATTTCAAATAATAGTTTTACAGTTAATTTACTTGTAGTATGAGGAAAATCATTTAGGAGCTCTATAATATTTCTTCTTGGTCTGTTGATATAATTAAAAAGCTCTTCCTGTCCTTCTGTTGTATTGAATTCAAGAAGTTTTTCTTTTTCTAGTTCATTTTCACTAATCAGTGCTAATGTTTGCATAGTTGACCTCTTTGGCTTTAAATTCAAGTCCCAGTATTGTTGTGCTATTTGTCTTAAAGTTAATTTTGGTTCTAACACAACTGGCAATTTTATTTCTTTTTCTGTTACCTGTATTACCATTTCTGGATTGATATTTACACCATTAGCATTTAAAATCTTAAAAAATCTATCTACTTGTTCATCAGAATTTTTGGCTTTTATATATACAATATCCCCTGGAGCATAATTAATTTCTGGAATTTTAAACTTGATCAGTCTTACATCTTGAAAATGATCAGTAGTTGTGGTCCTAAGGTTTTCTATAACTGTACCAGTTATCAGCATTTTATTTTTTTCTCTTTCATAAAGATATATATCTTCCTTTGAATCTAATATTTCTTTATCATTCAAAATATTTACATTAAATCTTTCAACTACTTCATGTTCTCCTAGTACACTTTTCCTTGATATATGGTAGTACTGGCATATTTCATTGAAGACATCTTCTAGCCAAGGCCCAAAAATGGCATCAATTCCCATATCATGTTGATCATCAGCTAGTCCTATAGGCACCAGTTCTTTAGCGCCAAGCTGCATTAGCCGTCTATTCAATTTTTTAGCAGCAAAATTAAATTTTTCAAAAGAACTGTCTCCTAATCCTAGCACAGAATATGTTAAATTAGATAAAAGATCTGTGGGTAGACTTTTGCGCAAAAGGAACTTCCAAAAATTCTTCATATTCAGAGGTGTATCTCCCTGACCCGCAGTAGAAACAACAAAAATCATTACTTTTTCATTGACTAGTTCTTCAATGTTATATTCATCCATAGAATCGACAGTGCTTTTCAAACCAAATCTAAAATGTATAATAGGTACATATAATTTTCATATATTCAACATCTTGATGTATTTCTAAAATATTTTCAAGTTTTGTTCATAATTATAAATTAATATTGAAAAACCAAATTATAGTATTAAATTATTCATTTGTCAATCATTTTTATTAATCATTAAACTTTTTTAATTAACCACAGTTATGATACAAGCATAACAAAGATAACAATACTTTTTTTGGCAGTATCATACGAGAGAAAGAGAGATTACTAATGAAAAGAGCTAAACAATGACAGGATGCATATATATATAAGAATAAATAGTAACAAACTAAAGAGTTAAACCTTTTGGAGCGCTTCCAAATTTGCTCTGCGATGTCGTGAGCAGTTCCGGTCTCACTGCCATAGAGGATAGTAATGTTTGGCCCTGTCATCTTGAGAAAATCAGATTTGAACTTTTAATCTTTAAAATTTAAGATTCAGCTGAATTTCCTTATGTGGGTAGTGTTTTGCAGCAATGTCTTGCTCCTGCTTATTCCTGATTCTCAACAGATAGTAGTGTGATGTAACACATCGAACGAGCAGGCTGCACACTCGTCTGCACCTTTGCTTCTCTGTAAGATAAAAACAGACACTGATTGTTGTTTTGTGCGTATTTATTTAGCTCCAAACTATCAAGTGGTATCTTTAGTTCTTCTTGTACTAATTCCTACTTCAAGAAGATTAAAAAAAAACATATAATAGAGTGAGTTTCGTCGTACAACGAGACTGCTCAGGTTTGTAAGAAATTATAAAATGAAATCCATTCTCTAATGATAAGATAAATGTATCTTTGTTTGTTTTATCAAATAAAGATGTAAAATACTAAAACATATATAATACACAGCGCTAGAAAGTGAGAACTCTCAACATCATTTCGCAATATTTCATCAACATTCGATCTCGAAAAAACTGCAAATCAGCAAACCTCGTCAACCGACACAATAGGGTTGACCCATCGGAAAACTCGTTTTTTTTTTCAATATTAAAATCGCCATTTCTTTCTCATATTGCTAAATGTCAAGGGTAAATGTCTAGGTCGGGGCCCATTTGGCTTCCGGCCCATAATTATTTATAAAGAAAAAAAAGCTTGCGCGGCGCCTGCAGTACAGCTGAGTTTGCTGTATCTCGTCATCAAATCACCTGTTCGTTTCTCTCCTTCCGCGACAATCGGTAACTGTCGCTGTCATCTCCCCAGCCGTCGCTTCCGCTGTTGCTGCTGTTGCTTTCTCGTTCTCGAAAATTCAGGGAAAAATAGCGGAGGCATCGGAGACTCGCATATTATCCTCAGCGTGTATTAACCTAAAATTAGGTAGAGTGCGCAGCGTGCGCACAGCTGATGCGACAAAGATGATGACCTTCGGAATTTCGGAGCTGCTGCAAACGCATCCACGCACATGAGAGTGTCTGAATCATCAGCTCGAGATTTCGGAACGCGATGTGTATTTTTTTCGAGCGAGAGAGCTAGTGGGTAAGTATGCACTATGCAGTGTTCGTGGAATTTGCTTGACTTTTCCGACAGTGTATGGTGTTGTGCGCTGGTCACGTGCTTTTCGAATCGGCAGGGCAAACATATATATATATATATTGCTTTTCTGCTTTTGTTGGTTGTATAGTCTCTGATATATAAGTAATAACTGATGTTCAGAAATTTTCTTGGTATAAAGATTGGTTCAAAGTTTCAGGAGTTGGTATATTAGGTATACTACTTAGTTGCGTGAAGTAAATTGATCTTGCGTAACTAAATAAAAGTGAAAATCGTTATAGCCGTTTCAAGAGATATTACGATTTTAAATGTCGATTGATGATTAGACTTTCTAATCATAGTATATATTATATTGATGTATTGAGTCATTGGCAGGTGTTTGAGGCGTTTTGTTATAATTATATGTGATATTTGCAAACAGATCACCTAAATCATTTTATAGTTATTAATCACTTATTTTTATTTGAAATGAAAAAAAAAGAAAGAAACGTTGCAATAATAACTGTATATCTATGATTAGAACTTAATTCTTAGATACTGACTCATCGTTCTTACTTTGATTTTCCGATGATTATTAATTAGACCCTTAATGTGTTTCAACATTTCTTTGAATAATATATTAATTTCAACAGAAATGTAAAGTAATTGCAAATTTTTGTTATAAAATTACGCTATGAATATTATTTCATTTATAACCTGCAAGGACAATCATTTTTAATGCATTGCCGTTAAGAACATTTTCATCGATAAATCGTTGAATGAATTCTCAGTAAAATCATTAAAAAAGAAAGCCAAATACGCATTTCATGTCAAAGGCTCACCCACGCGCAATCACTCTGACCTCGCATTCAGGCGTCTTTTTAATTCTCACTCTCGAAACTTGACCTTCGCGCGCACTTTGCGACCTACCAAAATTCTATATTACAAAAGCCATAATACCTGCTTACTCATGCTCACCTCTCTCCAAGTACCTACCAACGACCAACCTCCGTGTACATTCTCTTTCCATATAAAGTTTTTTTTTCAGAGCAATCATCATTCGCACCGACTCTTCAAACACATAATCCAGCTCCCTCAGTTCTGCCAACACCTCGGTCGCCTCTGTGGCCGTCTCTACCTACCTACTTGGCAAGCCTGCAGTCCTCCTCGCGCTGTCGAGCAGAGCGCCAGCGATCCCGTCCGCGGCCAGTCGTGTCGTGTCGTCGTCGTCGCGAGTGCGTGTGCGCGTGTGTGAGTGTGTCTCCCTCAATCGCGCGCGGCTGAGTGCGAGCGAGAGCGCGGATGACTGTCAGAACAACACGTCGCAGCAGCTGCAGTTGGTCAGTCGTCCGTCCGCGATGATGATGAGGACTAACGACAACACGGCGACGACGAACAAGACGACGACGTGGAGCAGCAGCAGCAGCAGCAGCAGCAGCAGCAGCCGTCGCGGGAGCTCGTAGTAGTGCGCGGGCGCGCGAAAGACAGAGAGGAGAGTCGCCAAGCTGATTGATAGAGCGAGAGAAGAGTATACATATACCTAGAAGAAGGAAGGAGACAGATAGAGTGAGAAGAAAGCGACCTGGAGCGCTGGTACACCGAGCCGACGGCAACGAGCAGTAAGTGTCTCTACCCAGTGTGATCAGTGTTTAGAGTTCGAGGAGTGTGTTGTGTGTGTATGTATGCGCGTATATAAAATCGGAGTACTCTCTTCGAAGCTATGTGTGGGCTCTAAGTACTCCTGGGCTCCGTTCGATTCGCTCGTATGTATACATCACAACAAGCCGCGCGAGCGCCGCTGGCATTGCAATAACCGTAAGTACAGTGTTACAACGCGGAAGGAAACGAGGCTTGCGTTTTTTCCTCTTTTTCCATCCGACATCGCGCGTTATATCCTCGCTTTCTCGCAGAGCTACCTACCCATGTACTCTCTGTACATACATGCGCGCATACACATGTTTATACATTACGTGCATATACACTACGTATGTGTGTTTGCGCGCGCGCAAGCGAGCGCGAGAGCGCGTGCACCAACACTTGCCCGCTTTATTGGTACACACTGTGCACACGTACGTGCTCCGCATCGCGCGCGCGTATTTATACATTTATGCGCGCGCGAGCGAGCGAGGATGTATAAGTGCGCACCGAGAGTTTGCGCGGACATACACACGAGCAGCTGCAGAAGAGAGAGGAAGAGACAGAAAGAGAGAGAAAGAGAAAAAAATTGGAGGATAGATGGGACGATTTGTTTGGGTGCAGGTATCTCTACTCTGTGTGTCTGTCTGGTCTCTCTTTCTGCTCTGTGCTCGATCATGTGGTCAGTTGTTCGAGGTCAAGTCTTGTATGATGATAATGATGATGCCTGTTGAAGGAAATTTTCACGGGTATAGGATATATGCTATGGTATACACTGGTCTATACCAGTGGTAGTCAATTGGAAATTGCTTTCTTTTTAGACTTTATATAGACTGAGTGAATATGTATGTGTGTGTGTGTGTGTGTGTGTGTGTAGCATTGTTGAGTTGTTATTTATAAGACAGGAGACTATATAGGTATTTGTTTAAGATTAGTGTACAATGTCGATTGATTTGCATGATAATGCTGAAATGGTTTGGAAAATGAGTGTAAGTTGGGCTTGAGGTAGGTTGAGATAAGTAAATTTGTTATTTCAGAGAATTCTGTTACCCTGTAATGTTAAATAAGGTTAAACAGTTATGTATGAATCGTGGCTTACTGAATTCATTAAAATTTGCTTTAATAATTCATGAATTCTAATTACTTATATATCATATTCAAGATCTTACTAAATTCTTGTTCTCACTTTGCTAGGCTTGATCATTAGCAGCAAACTTTTCTATTCTATTTTAATTGCAATAAAAATATTTAAAATTAAATGTATATTGTTGTAAAAAAAATTGTTAATTCAATAAATAAAAATTATTAAATTCAACTAGGTTAGTGTATCTTGTGGAAAGTTTTCACTTGTGTTTCTGATGCTATGATGATATTGGTTATTCATTGATGGCATTATCATTACAGTGGGTTCACGGGGATAGCAGTTTACCACTTTGCCTTGAGCATAAGACCACGAAGAGCAAGGACTTCTCGCTTGGATGAAACCAGTTTATGCGTAACAGCCAATCGTGGATTGTGAGACTTCGATTTTCACACCAGGTACATCAACCTTAATACTTTATTCATCATCTATGCAGAGTCATTGTAATATTTTTTTTCTTTTAACCACTGTAGTCTTACATATTTGATTACTAAAAAAAAGATGTATGGTAGTATATGTCAACAAAAGTTTCAGTACTCTAAAAGAAAATCACTTTACTTTGGAATGCTATTGTAATTAGCAATTAACCTTTATATTGCATGCTAAGGTTAGATATTTTTAAAAATATCACTTTGACAGGTTCAATACAATATAAATTATTGATTATTTGTGAGCTTTATAAAAATAATATTAGCATCTTGTAAATATTACAATAATTTTGTTTTCATAGTTATTTCCACTTTTTGGATAAATTTTTATAATAAAATAATTTTTTTTTAACATAAAAATAAAGTTTCCTTTTTTATAAATTTTATTTTTCCATAAAAAAATATTGATTGTTATTATATGCTTTAGATATTTAAATAATATATATTTGGGGTATTTATTAATTACTTTTAATATCAACTGTTTCAGATAGATAGCTGCTGATACGTAGTAAATAAAAATTCAGCATCACCATGATCTCGATTAAGATAACTATCCCATGATGCAAGCTCCATTACATAACAAACCTAAGATTCAAGTACTCCTGCTAGAAAAACTTTGGCCAAAGTTTTTACAATATAGAATAAGCCAAGATCTTTCGAAACCAAAAGGGAAAACATAAATTTTGATATTTCAAGTGAGAGACAAGATAATACTTTCTACATTCTGAGAGTTGCTTCGAATTACATCGAACAACTTGAAGGTTTGGCATTTATTCATAGTTTCGTTGAATCCAAAAAATTTTAAAATCATTTTAAATAATGAACAAAATTTTTTATTTACAGAGTTAAAGTGGCACACCAAACTACGTTTCATTCAGAAAAAATGAATAGTCGCCTTGGTGAGACAGAGTCAAAGTGGACCTGTGAATACTGCACTTATGAAAACTGGCCATCATCACTGAAATGTACAATGTGCAGAGGTGCCAAACCTCTCTTAGGAGAAGATATTTATCGATTGCGTGATCCAAGTCCACAAAGATCTGGCTCCAATGTAGCATCAGGTCCAGTGCCACCAGCTAGTGATTCATATAATTTAGGTATGTAGTTTTTTACATGATAAATTTTTGTAAATGTATGCAATATTCCTAAATTATTAATTATTAGCTTTTAAAAAAGTATTTATTATATGATGAAAAGCTCTCATAATTGATTATTTGTTCAAAATTCATAAATTCCTATAATTTAATATAAATTACATTTATAAATGATATCAAATTAATGATGTGACCTGTTTTTTAAACTTTATATCTTGCACAAATTATTTTTAAATTTTATTTTATGTAAAAATCTATCCACCACGTCGTAGTAATTACTTTTGAAAGCATACAAAACTAACGCCTATTTATCAGCAGGGAAAGTTAAGAAAAATAAAATAAAACTAGATAAAAAAAATTTGCGAAAGTATGTGGCTAGCATTATATCTATATAAGAGCGTTTAGTTAATTCTATCTGTTACTAATTGCATAGTCTGCATGCACATACTTTCTCACGTTATGTCTTTAACTTTTCCCGTGTTTTACTTAACTTTCCCCAAGCCTTAATCAGGCCACGTTATTTAATTTCTTCAAAGTGCAACTGTCTTGAGGATTAGATTGCGTTAAAAAGAATATGACTGATGATGATTTTTTAAAACATTTGTCAACTAAAAAAATACTATGTAATTTTTTAAATTGACATGTTGAAATTACATCATTTGCCATTTGACGCAACGTGATATTATCGTCGAGGAGATAGTCACGGAAATTACAAATATAAAATTAATGCTACCTTTTTTATTTTAAACAATTAATAAACACTATACTAAAAAACTCAATTTTTTTTTTCTTCTGGCTTCGCAGGTTCGCAAAATTATAGTCAAAATGTGCCGTCAGCCGGAAAGTGGTACTGCGACACGTGCACCTATCTCAACTATCAGAACGCGACTCGGTGCACACAGTGTCAGAATCGCCGATCTCCAACAAATGCGACGACTAACACGACGGCGACGACGACGGGCGCAGCGACGACGCCTCAGCACAATCAGTCGGTCAACAACGTAGCCTCGAATCTCCACGAGCACCTGGCGCCCCTCAGACTCGGCGATCCACCGCCCGTCACGAATCCCCAATCATCGGTACGTTCGCTTTGAAGATTAATTTCGGAGGGATGAGTAATTGGGATGAAAGTTGAAACTCGCGGAAAAAAACGGATTTCTGCAATCGTGCATTTGAATTGCAAAGCTAGGATTGACCTGAAAATAAGGATTGAACAATTCATCGCGACTGTGGCTTTTTGTTACTTTCAACGATTTGACGCATCTACTTATTACCTATAATGGGCATAATTCGCGACCTTTTTGAATTCCTTATCATAATTGCCTAATTTACGTTGAAAAAATTGCTGCTAAAACTTAATATGCAAAAATATAACTTTTTCGCTTGGTAATATATTTATTTATTTCAAAGAGATAATGTACAACATCAACAATGCAAATGCTAATAAATGAAATGATCTTATGACAGTGTCAGCCCGTGGGACAGCAGTTGCCGGAAAAATGGTCCTGCGCGACGTGTACTTATGAGAACTGGCCCAAGTCGGTTAGGTGCGTGATGTGCGGCCATCAGCGTGAACGAGAGAGGGGTCGCGATCGGGCCCAGCACACGATGACGACGACGAATTCGGGCTTGATATTGCCCAGCCCGGAGAGGGACCTGCACCACAATAATCGCCCACAGCAGCAGCAACAGCAGCAGCAGCAGCAGACGCAACGGGGCCTGCCCTCGCCGCCTCACACGCCTTACATCCACCAAGCGCAGCGCGATGAGAACATGGCGATAGCCAGGCGGTAAGATTTTTCTTTTTCTCAGCTCTTGTCAAAGTTAGGCTGGTATCGATAGCTTTATAAATTATTCAGTTGAGGTTGGAACTGGGTGAAAGTTGAATTTGATATTGTGAAAGCTAATTGTCATGTAATTGAAGCAGGTTCCTTTAGAATATGATTAAAGGTGTACAAACTCCACACATGATTAAAAATTATAATGTGGAAAAACTCTTTATTCTTTACGGAGGCGGATTCTTCGTACGACAATAGAGAAAAAAATGATGATTTATTCAAGCTAGTAATTATAAAAGAATAAGAAAAAAGAAACTCAGATCGCTATTTAAATTATTTATTGATCGCTAATGAGCTACAAACCATATGCACTAAGCATTTGTATATTGTGTGAGCATAATTTTAATTAATGGTTCTTATAATTTAATTTTTGCGTTTGGTTCATGATATTGTACAACCTTTGGATATTAAAAGTGGAGCTTATGTTGGCCACAGGTATGAGGGCCGCAACAACGACAGTCTTCCGACGCCCCAATCGCCGAATAATTGCGACTATGAGCGTAGGCTGAAGCAGTTGCGCCGTCATACCGACTGGTGCTGGCTGAACGCCTGCCTCGGCATCGTCGAAGGCGAGAACGCGCCCGTCGAGGCGTACCTCGCCAGTGGTGGCGATCCGGCCCGTCAATTAACGCATTCCGAGGTTTTACTACTCAATAGAAGCAGCGCTTTTGACATAGGACACACCCTAGTTCATTTAGCTATTAGGTGAGTGTTCATGCTCTCGATGAGAGAACTGTTCCCGCATCCCAAAAGTGACGTTTTTTGTTTTAAGATCTTCGTTACGTGAAAAAGTTGTTCATATTTTTTTTTTTAATTTTCAAGATTATACAACTTTTATTAACTTCACGTACGCTTATACGATTTTTTATACCCTACTTAAAAAGCTTATATAAGTAAAATTAGTAGAAACTTGAAAAAATAAAACTTTTAAAACCAATTCTTGTTTATTATACTCCAAATGTAAACTACCAGTAAGAAATACACCAAATAGAACATAAAATCAACTTTCACGAATCACAATGACAGTAAAACACGGCACACCGATGAATTAGACCTCAAACTATCACGATAACGCGAGCATTCGAAGACAAAAAAAAACATGAAACAAAAACCATTCTCTTGATATTTACGAGAGGGGACACCCGATAGCATCTCACTTTTCACGTCTCCGTTGCCCGGTACAACAGGACCGAAATGATAACGGAAACTTAGCTGCGCGCTCTTCAACCGCTGGTTCTTATTTATGCATTCCTCCCAAGGTTCTGAGCGATAATTTCTTTGGAGAACCTCCAAAAGCACACAAGCACACACGTTCACAAGTGTACTTCCCGAAATCGAGGCATTGACCTAGAAAATTTTCTCACGTTGCGTTTATGTATTCGTTCGTAAACGAGCGAACTGCCAAAAAGAGTTTCTATCGCTTTTTGGAAATTATAGGTCCTTGCGGATGGAAGTGGCATTGAGTGCAATGCTATTTATTTGGCGCTACGATTGTTTTCTTATTTGACCCACGTCGGAAGAGAGAGCAATTAATTGCGTTAGGGTTACGATGTTTAAAGATAATGAATGAATCATAAGTAATTTGCAAAGAGGATTTGAAAAAGATAAAAATAATAAATTTACATAAACTTAATATATTTAATCTAGAATTTCCGAAAAATGTGTTCCCGAAAAAATAAATGCATTCAAACAAAGGCTCTTGCTAAATGACTATTTCTATATGTAAAGTTCATTGATTCAGTCTATAAGTTTCAAAATAATCCGTCTTAATTTTTATTTTATTTCAAGTTATGATGATAAAAAATATAGATATATAATATATTGAGAAGAAAGTATGAAGAATCGGGTGTAGAATATCGCAATCAGTGATCGTGAATTTAAGTTTTATATACTAACAACAAAATTGCTGATTCGTGTGTCAATTAAATAATCCGCGGAGAGTTCGGGTCCGGGAGGTCAGATAAATAATGAAATCACACAGTGCGGAGTTAGTGCTGTTGTTCGCAGCCTGGGCAAAATGCCTTATTTTGACAAAAGCACTTGTTTAAGTGCAGCGGCAACAAAGGACAATTCGCTTCTGATCAGCGCTTTCGTTTACCAAATTATGTGCTCCAAAGATAAATTCCTTACAATTATGATAAATAATGTATTCTTACTGTAATTCATTTCTGCAATTGCCCAAAAATTATCTTTTTTAGATAATTCCTAATTTCTTTTTCGTTTCGCTTTTTTCCCAGGTTTCAAAGAGAGGATATCCTGGCGACGTTGCTGTCGCAGATCGAGGGCTCGGGCTCGGGCATCAAGAGGGTACCGAGCTACGTTGCACCCGATCTCGCCGCCCAGATACGCCGCCACGTGATGAACAGTATACGTATGAGAAAGGGTTCGTTCCCCTGCTACTTCGTCACCGACATGGCGACCTTCGCCCTTCCGGCCGAGGTAAATTTTTCTGACAAATATTTGTGTTTACGATGCGCACACATTAGTCATAGAAAGTTTTCGAAAGTTTTCAACAAGGTTGTATATACTTACTGACGATCACTGCAAAACATTATTTTGAAATTTCAGCAAAGATTTCTGATGCATAAAAATAGGTGTTTGTTCGTATTTATAATGGTGAATTACGTTATAAATTGTGAAATTTTAAATTTTAATTCTAATGATGTGGATTAATATCGTCTGAGTTCCTACGGAACGCGACAAATTATTGTATCCGATTACGTGAGCTTTTTTTTTCAAATAAAGAATGAAGCATGTAGATTTGCAATGAATGGAAGTTGAATAGTTATCGAAGTCACGACAGCAAAACAAATTAAAGTAGTTTCCATCGTTACGCTCGGTCAGACATCTATTATGTATTTGTCCTTGACGTTTTATAAGAAAAAAAAAATCGATAATTTACTTTAAAGACGAAAGTATTGGCTGTAGAGATAGTCATAAATATAACTATTATAGTTTACGAGACTTTTAAGTTTTAATAAAAGCAAGAAATATATAGATGATTGGCCTAAGTAAAACACAATGATATAAGTAATAGTCAAGTTTTATAGAGTCTACTTATGTAATGTCGATGTCTGTAATTCCCGTGATTTTCTCGTAAAGCAAATTAAATTAAATTCATGCTTTGTAATGTATTCTTTCAAGTCTGTATAGATATACAGACGTACTTATTTACCAACATTTTGTGTTTTTCACTATTTTCATTAATTTTTAAATAATCACTGTTATGAAAAAGTAAAATGTGCTCCAAATAAAAATTAAAATTAACGATTAAATACTCAACGCGAACTTGTCATGTAACAATTATACACACAAGAGATTATGCGCGAGAACGATTTCTTTAACAAATAAACTTTTTGTTATTTCAGGTCGAGGACCTACCAAGCATCGTGCAGGAGCAGATGCTGGAGGAGTTGCTGGACCGTGAGGCGCAACAACAGCTCGAGGGTGGTTGCGGCGAGCCGCCCGCGCTCAACTGGTCGCTGGAAATCACCGAGCGTCTTGGAAGCCGGCTGCACGCTCTCTGGAACCGCTCGGCGGGCGACTGCCTCCTCGACTCTGTGATGCAGGCGACGTGGGGCGTCTTCGACCGGGACAACGCCCTAAGGCGAGCCCTTGCTGATACACTCCATCAGGCTGGTCAATTGTAAGTTTTAGATCAGAAGTTTTTGACGGGTTATATAGAAATGCTTGTAGGAGGAAAAATTGAAGTTCAAAATCTTTTAGACGTTAATTAAATAAATTTTAATAAAAATAATTGAATTAATAAATTAAATAAATTTGTAAGATTTACTTTTAGATATTTTTTTACAAAGTCCAGTTAGTTACTAATATTTTGTTTATGTATTGTATTTATGTCGGTCAATTAGAAAAAACGATAAAATATGTAATGTCAGTTTAAATTTACAATGGTTATATAAATCGTGATCTTTCAGTTTCTATCCTCGTTGGCGGGAATACGAGGCGTCGCAGGCTTCCAGAATGCTAGACTTCACCCTCGAGGAAACACAATGGCAGGAAGATTGGGAGAATTTGCTAGCCACAGCTGCTCAACCCGGAAGTGCACTAGAGCAGCTACACGTTTTTGCTTTGGCTCATATTCTCAGACGACCAATTATTGTTTACGGAGTTAAATACGTCAAAAGCTTCCGCGGAGAAGATATAGGTAATCTATAAGTTTTTATACGTGGAACTGTACCAGTGCGTGACCACTGAATAAATAAGCATAAATATTCATTTTCGTACAAAATTAAAAACTTCAACTATGATTCAGGCTATGCGAGATTCGAAGGCGTATACTTACCGATGCTCTGGGAGCCATCCTTCTGCATCCGTTCGCCCATCGCCTTGGGCTACACGCGTGGCCACTTCACAGCCCTGGTACCCATCGAGCCGTACTCCTCATCGCGCATCCCGGCCCTTGCCTCCCATCATGGCAGTGTGAATGTCGTCGGCGGCGGCAACAGTCCCATTCAGCAGCTGCAGATGCAGACGACTTTTATGCCGTTGATGGACCGCGAGCGCAAACTCCTGCCCATACACTTTCTGAGTCCTGAGGAGATGGGCCGAGAGGAGACAATATTGAAACAGTGGCTCGACGTATGCACGACCGAGGGTGGCATCCTCGTCGCCCAGCAGAAGCTACACAAGAGGCCGCTCCTCGTCGCCCAGATGGTCGAGGAGTGGCTCAACCATTACCGAAGACTAGCGTGAGTAGTACAGAAGGCCAAGGTCACTATATATTGCAAGCATCCTGAGGTGGTCCGTGAGTTTTTGGCACGAGTAAAGCTTCTGAAGAGCACGTTCTTGATTTTTTCCGTTCTTCTGAATAAAGTGTGTTGCTTCTCTAATTTATCGGAGATTTTTAGTTATTTTATAAAATATTTTTTTTTTAATTATTCGATTGCTTTAATATTGCTTATGTTAGACTGCAATCTTTTTAACGTAATTATGATTTATGCAAACAAGTTTCTGATCAGCCAAAAAGAAAATCAGTGAATAATAAATGTATATTCTATGATAAATGTAAATTATTCGAAACTGGTAAACTTTAGAACTTAGCTCATTCAAAAACTCAAGGCTGCTTCAAAATTGTGTAGGGTTGTGAAATTAATCAATGACTAATTGCAATTTAAACGTTAAAATATTGCTAAATACTAGAATGAATTTAAACACTTGCCCTCTTTTTTATTACATTTTTATTAAGAATTTGTATTAAAATTTTATGTTTATTCTTACAGCTTTTGTATGAATATTTTTGCTTAGTCATTTATGATTCATTTACCCTATATGATTTACTTCGTACAACTTATTTAACCATTTTTTTTTTATTTACAGTCAGACGAACGAAGCACCGTTCTCGAGAGCAGTTGCTCTGCAGGATTATAGCAGTGACGGAGACACTGAAGATGAATAATGCGTTAGTGCAAAGCTAAATGAGAGAAAGAGAACGAGTAATTAAATTAATTGTCGAGCCAACACGGATGAATGCCTATTTGCAAATCTTTTGTCGTATGTTTTCCGTTTGGTGCATCCAAAAAACAGCAGAGTGAAAACGATAGAAGCTGAAAATTAGAGCAGAATTGGCTCACAATATAACTGCACCAATGACGAGTGCACACTGAGCATGGAACTTTTATTAAATGTACATTATTATTAAGAAAATATCAAAGGTTTTTGGTAAAACCTACTTCACCTGTATTTCGATTAATTTCTAATCGATCGGTTGCGTGTGATAATTTTGAATAATAAGTTTGTTTAAATTGTAGGTTGTATTCTCTAATGCCAAGTTATGAATACAGACTGTAGACCCTAATACAGAAGGTACAAGTTACTTATACTTTATGTGTAAAAATTGTTATGTAAAAATTGTTGAAAAGAATCTGTGGAAATAAAATAACTTCTACTTTCTATAATGGGTTTATATTTTGTAACAGTGACCGATGTCACCCTTTGCTGTTAGAGTATGTCTAGAAATCTATGTCGCAAATGTGTAGTGTTAACTGTATGCGATGAATGATTGTCACTATTATTAATGCTAAATTCTTAATCTAGCTGATACTTTAGGTTCAAATAATGATTATTCACGAAGATCTTTTTCATTTTTTAAAATCAATAAGAGTTGTAAATTTATATTGAATTATTTTATATTTTTACAGCTCTAAGAATTTGATAACACAATGATTTTCTTCTGTGTAATTGTTATGTGAATGAAAATTATTGTAAAATACTCATTCATTCTTCGAAGTAACGATAAATGTGGACATTCATGAAACGGAGATGGTCGAAGTACTGGTAAAGCAGGTTTCCAAAAACATGAGCAAAAAGTCATTCAGCGAGCGACTTGTTTAACTCTTTGAATCTCCAGTGATTCGCACGATTACTTGTATATCAGATAAGTTCAAATGATAATAATCTAATTTATTAACTTTTTGACCCCGCGTGTTACGCAGTGTTTTTTGTGAGAAAGAGAGAGGGACAGAGAAAAAGAGCGAGTAGGCTAGCTGTGCAGGTTTTGAGACGTAATAAGATTTTGCACAGATTTTTGTGCATACCTTTTGGCTGAACTTTATATAACCTGCTCAGTTACTGTACTAGAACGAAAGAGAGTGAAAAAGAGAGAGAGAGAGGGAGAGAGAGATAGCGCGAGAGAGAGCGAGAGAGAGAAGAGATTCATTATTTTTTGCTTCACGTAGCCTTAGGCAAATGAGAAAGCTTAGGTAAAAACACTAGAAAAAAAACATATTTAAATGGTTGAGGTTGAAATACAAATTTGAATTCCATTAGGGATACCGGTGCTGCTAACGAGTAATTAAACAAACTGTAATACCGAGATTTGCAAATATCGATTACTAATTACGCAATAGGCGTTTCTCTTAATCCGTGATGAGCTTGAGTCATGTGTATAATCCTCACACTCACACACTGACACATAAATACACCCACACATACATACTGTCTGTTATGCCAGGGACGAGCCTGTGAATAAGCGAAGTTTCGTTGTTAACCAATAGCTAAATTTATCTTTCTGAGGATGTAGAGGCTTGAAAGAATGTAGCTAAGAAATTACGTTTTGTCTTCTACATCGATTTAAATCGATACGAGTTTTTGTCCAAAATATTATATATATATATATACATATAATGTGCACGGCGGGGTGAAAATCTTCGTTGTCCCCAGTAAATATTTTCGCGTCGGCTGTCGGAATGTCGGAGGCGAATTCCGTTTGAAAGAATATTTTATAGCACTATTTGAATTCCGTGAAAGATGTATTTATTTCGACTGACGATACATTTCCTCTAAAGCAATCAGCGACAAGGTATTTACTGGGTTCAAAGGGGTTTCGTTACTCTTGCAACGTGCGTAACCTACGTATACAGCTGCAGCCTCTCCTTTTCTTGACACCCAAAAGTGAAAAAAAGATGTATTAACGTTAACTGGTTCTCATTGCGAATTCAACGTCTTTTTGTGAGCGCTGTTTGTTAAATTAGCCTATAAAACAAACCAACAAAAGAACAACAAAAAAAAAAAGAAACTGCAAAGTCGCAAACAACGATGTCGTTCTTGACGGCGCAAAAAGCGAAGTATTTAAGAATGGTGAAAAAAACGTTAAAGCTTGTCAAAGCACTTCCGTCTAACTATATATTCAAGTACTGCAGAACAAATTATTTAAAGAAAAAACGTAAGAAGGATTAACTAAAGAGTTGCAGTGCCCCTAATTAAACTATAGCATACAGATGAAAACTTTAAAAAAAAGCAAAAAAAGTCCTTGACGATTCATATTTGTATAGGAGCAAAAAAGAAGTAAGTGCAGAGTGTGAGATGGATATGTGTTTTACAATTAAATGATCGCTCGGCCAAACGATTAAACCCTAATCAAAAGAGTACAAAAAAATCTATGAAAGAGTCCCTTTGTTTACGACGTTCTTAATTGTATCCCCCGCTTACATTTATAGTCTTGTTTCCGCGCAAGGTTGAGTCACGACGCTGACTTGGTTCTGAGACAGTTCAATTTTTCACTTTGTTCTTTTTTTTCCACTGTAACGTGAGTGTCTTTTGTTACTTTGAAGAATGCATTTTGCTTTTGATCGACAGATATAATAATTATAACAAATCCTTATTTTTAAGTAATGCTTATCATTTATGACTATTTTTTATAGACTTATGTGCACGGTATGAAGCAATGAATGTCAATAGTAATCATGAATAACGTTGATGATTTAAATATCTTTAACGAGAGATGCCGAATGGTGTATCCTTCAAAGTAACTACGGATGTCTTCACGTGTAATTCACTAGAGTATATCTATATATATGTAATTATATGTAATCAAATAACCATGAAAGTCCTCCAAAATGAATGCGACGCAGTCCGTTTGTCGTGCCTCGACTAATGAAATCAACTCTAACGTAGCCTCTAGTCCTTTTAGCACTATTATCGTTTAATATTTTTTTCAATCGCATAAACGATTGTGATCTTACTGTGTAATTCAAATAGGGTGAGAGGGGACGAAAAGAAGGGGAAGAGGGAACTTAAAAAGATGAATTAAAAAAGGTATATATATATATATATGTTATATTATAAGAGGAAAAAATGAATTAAAAAGACACTATCGAAGCAGAGAGGGGTGAGTAAAGATCGGAACTATACGATACGTCCTCTCTTCTTTTTTTTGGTTCTCTTTGAACGTCAATCACTCTTCTTAGTTCGCGTTTTAACGAAGCAACAAAAAAAAAAAAAAAAAAAAAAGAAAAAAAACGAGCAAACAAGAGAAGAAGACCATGCGATAAGATGGCTGTGGTAAAAGATTCGAAAACTTGCAAAGTGAGCGATTGTTGTGGCAACAAGCCTCCTAGAATTATAAATTAAAGTATGGAAGTAAAAAAAAAATGTGGAAAAGGATGCAAAAAAATTATTGTCCGGTTGAACGATTAACTGTTTTTTCGTGTGCGCCAAGCGCGCGGCTGCGTTGTTGCCGTGGTTTTTTTCTTTGTACACCGATGGCAAACAGGATGTGCCCTTACGTTATGTACACAGAGGTTTTAAGGGAATAAAAACTCGATCGAGCGCAAGGCAGAGAAACAAATTTAACGGTGAAATAATTAAAAAAGAAAAAAAAATAATACAGATAGAAGTCTATATTAATATAGAAATATATGAAATGGATTATATTGAATAATATATCGATGTAAAATAATTCCGAAGGACAATTGAATGATTTATTGATTAATTAATTAATTA
>JAPYZO010002225.1:0-15312 GCA_030522905.1 Torymus flavipes
ATATTGTATATTTTGACGCTCAACTTTAAACTAACTTATAATTTGGAAGCAGTTAACATTTTCTAGTTCCAAATTAATTAAATTATAGTTATTGTTTTTTTCTAATTTTATCGTCTATCTAAAAAATTTCAATTCTGACAGAGTGACATGATTCCCGTTCAAAGTATCTATAAAAGCTCCTTGAGGCATTTTTTTAATGTTTGAGAATTTTTCTCGTACGCTCAGAAAAATCAAGTCCAGACAATTAGCAAGCAGTGTATGCCTCAAACGATAATTTAACCGATTCCATCTGCATAAAATCGTTAAACTTTTAGACGCGCGACTATCATATTTTCTCAATCAACAAGCAATTACCACTTAATAATAACACATTATACTTATGTATATACTCCACTCTCGATGGAGAGCACAGGTTGGACCCGGACATCCCCTGCCTGCGCCAGCTGCTGCACTGGAACGACGCATCGTCGGAGGGTCGAGGCGAGACGCACGAGCTCCTAGAGCGACGACTTCGTCAGCTTGGCCGGAGACAGCTAGCCGACTGGCTCGGCAAGACGACCTTTCGCGAGCTGGGCAAGGACCTGCTGAAGTCTGTCGACGAACCATTTCCCGTGCCGCCAACTGAAGAGCCTGATCTGACGACGACGACAATGACAACTGTGGAAACGTAATGACTGCGGTTGGAGTTGTTAATTTATTATTGTTGTTACGTGGATATATAATTGGGCCTGAATGATAGGATTTTGACAATTTTTGAATAAGCTATAAGGAGTGATCCTTATAATAGCTAATGATATGTCGCACAAGAAATACGCTGGGAATATATAGGTGCAGTGTTAATGTAATTTTTGTATTTTATTTTATTTATTATTTAGCGTAGTAAATACAAGACTAACTGTATTTCTTGTTTTATTATATTCATTCTGTTTTACAGGCAAAGATTGCCCTTTATAACAATATTATCAGAAGTGTTATTATCATTCGTTCCGAAATTATATGTGCAACGATAATTTACTCGTCTATTTTGACTTTTTGAGTTGAAATTAAAAAGCTTTTCGTTCGAAATTGAAATCAAAATTAAAATAATCAACTTTTACGCAACATTATAATTTACAAGTTTCACAATCGAAAATGTTGATAATGTAACTGGTAAATATTAATTGACAGGGTTACTAGTATGTTGCCCATATTCTATACAATTATTTCCAATCAAAACCCCTTTTTCATCACATTCTTATAATAAAATAGCAATTGTAATAGAGCGCGCAGCTTTTGCGATTGAGCTTATTGGCAGTTGTGCAGTCACTAATAATAAATCATCGATTTATGATTATTGCTTTCCCATTAGCAATAGCTACCCAACGACAACGGAAGCCATGGACGATTTAGAGGATGATGATGAGGATATCTGGCGCACGATTGAGATGATTGTAATGGTGCTTTTCGCTCTGCTATTATTCACTCTTCTGGTTGTCATTGGCGCACTCGTTATCGATAAATTCGCTCGCTGTCGTAACGGGGACGAAAAAATGCGTAATGCCGATGGGAGCGATGAAACGGAGTTGCTGAGTGAATAGAGCTGAGTATATATAAATTAGAAATGTTACGAGTACTTTTATAATGAATGCATAATTGCTTATAAATATCTACCTCGAAATACAGCAATCCTCAATCAAATAATGAATTAAACTGAACGCAAAATATAAATGCGTAAATTATACGTTATACCGTTAAAATAAACGTACACGACAACACGAGTGCGCACAAGCCGGCGACTTTTTCCAGGCGACTAATAGCCCCCCGGCCGCGCGCCACCGCAAGCTCGCATAAAGCTCCGGCAGCTTTAAGGTGCATCCTCGAGGCTTGCGGCGAAGCACGAGAGACACACACGCGAGGATTCATTTCCCCCCTCTCTCTCTCTCTCTTTCGTAGACAAACCGCGCTAGTTTGCTCCACCGCCACTATAAGTACTCAGCGCGGGAGAACAAAACCGCTTGAGACCCATTGTTTGCGGGGGGCGGCAATCGCTACGACTACATGCGTGTATATATATATGTTAGAGAGGTACAGAGAGGGCGCAGTAGAAAGAGAGGGAGGGAGAGAGAGCGATGCATTCGACCGCTCGCTCGCGCTGATTTGATGGAGCCGACCTTGACCACAGAGAGAGAGAGAGAAAGAGAGGGATAGAGAAGAGTGTGCGCGCGGAGGACAAGGCCGCGCGAGCAAGCGAACGCGAGCGAGTACCGCGCGCGCAGGATTTTATTGTCGGGATTTCAATCGACAATCGTTAAAACTCAATGGCTCCGCGTGTTTGACTTGCGCGCGGATCCCCCACTCTGACTTAATTTTTCTACCCCTCGTTTGGCGCGATACTTACGTCTTTATATTGTGGAGAAAGAGATTTGAATTCGTATTGTGTGTACCTGCGTGCTTAGCGTTCGCGGTTCATTTCTCCCTCTCTCTGCGATTATGTAATGCTCTTTAGCGAAGCTTCAACAAGTGCTGAATATATTTTGTCTTATTTTATTATCGTCGTAGGTATATCGTCGGAGTCGTTAAAATATTTCTAATCGTGTGAGATAGATGTGCATTCGTTTTGGCAGCAGATTTTTATGGCGAATAAATCAATAGTCATGATTTTTAAATAATAATTTGATGAAACCACGACAGTGTACTGAAATGAGAACTTGGGGTTTAGTTGATTATTGTATGGATAACATAAATTATGCGATAATTATAAATTGAGTTTTGTGTTTATCTGTATATTTATTTTCATTAAAAATTTACAGTAATATTATAGAAACTTATATTAGCATCTTTACAGCTATATTACAATTTTGGAGCACTTTTCTTTTAAGTTACTTTTTTTTAAAAATGAGGATAACTTCAAGAAGTCTAATTTCAATTTACAATATCGAAAAATAAAGGAAACAATTTCAATTATTCATTTACATTATTATTTTACATTATTTATTCAAAGTCCGATGTAATTAGTACTTATTGCATAATCAAATATGAAAAAACAATAATTTGAAAATTTTTTTACAATTTTCTGTGCACAAATTTACTTTTGAATAATTGAGGAGTCTATTTTGACGTATTAACAATAACTTGTGAAAATCTAAAAACCCCAATCACTTTATTAATATAAGAACTAAACTTAATGTATCTTCGGGTAGAATACTTGTACATTATTTTTGTTTGACTAACTTTAATCTTTTTAAAATATATAGTAGTAAAATTAGTTTGTATAAAAGTATAAAACGTTTTTTAAGAATAATCAGTGCATGTAATATTAGTTTTTATAGATCAAATCTATTTTTATAGTACACAGTTTTCTCTAGAGAACTGTATTTACATACAAATAAAATTACATACAAATAAAAATATGGATTCGCACTTTATAACAATATTTTTAAAATAAAAAACGTAATTTTTTAACTTACATCAACTTTTTAAGTACCTTAGTATACTGAAAGTTACAATTAATGTTACATGTCTAACAACTAACAAGTAATAAAATAAAATTTGTCTTTTTCTTATTATTATGAAAATATTTTTGGCAATCTTTGTCAATGTCCGTTGGCAGTGAGGTCTTTGAGAATATCACTAATGCAAAAACGTAATAAATTTTGTCAAGCATCATCAAATTGTCCTTGTTCAATTTTAAAGGAAGGTACTGAACCGTACGCACGCATTGATGCTACGTCAGCTTTTATCTGCTGGGAATGCAAGTCAGAAGGACAAAAAACGTTAATGTCTTGAGGTATATAATGTTTGTATCGCCCCGTGAAATATGTTTGTTTAGTTGCATCTAAAAATAAAGTTTTTTTTTTAAATTATATATAAATTATAATCAAATCATAACTTTTATTTTTTACTTACTAAAACTAATTGGTTCAAATTCATCATCAGAACTTAATTTGGAATCCCAGTTTTCATCATCATTATTCGTGTCACATCTTTCCTTTTCTTCTTTTTTATGATCTTCATCTTCATCCGTGTCACTATAGCTACTAATAGAAATCAACATGCTAAGTTTTTATTCATAATTAAAAGAAAAATTATACGATAAAGCATTAAAAAATATTTAATACCCTGAATACACAAGATGATCTGAAACATCATCGTAATCATCAACATGATCTTGAATTTTATCTTTCAAACCACATGTTCTATCATGACATCCTACTGAAGATATAAAAGTTTTTTGAAGCTTTGAATATGGAATCCCTCCAATCTAAAAACAATAAAAACTAGTTATGATTTTGATGTAATATTTTTAAAATTTTGACTTTAATACACTACATTGATATAAAGATTTACAAACCTTTACATTATCTGTTGAACAAAAGTTTTGTTCAAGATCTAAACCTTGTAAATTTTTCATCTCTGTCAATATATTTGGAAACTCTTCAAATATATTATCATACAAGTCAACAATTTCAAGTTTACTTAAATTTTTAAAAGAGTTTGGTAATTTTAGTATAGCATTTTTTTGTGCTCTGAACACCTTAAGTGATTTGAGATTACCTACATTTTCTGGAAGCATAATCAAACCATTTCCATCAGCTATTAAATGCTCTAATTCTTGTAATTCACAAAATTCATCAGGAAACCATGTTATACCATTTAAACCAACATCCAGTGTTTTTAAATTACACAATTTCTTAATTGCAGAAGAAATTATAGGTAAACCTGTACCTCGAAAATTTAATTCTGTTATCATTGCTGGATTTTTAAAAATATCTATAGGAATACGATTAAAGACATTTCCAGGACTGTGGGAATCTTCATTTCCTACGTTTATTTTTTCAAGACATACCATGTTTTCTATCATCATTTCAAAAAGTGGACTAGATAAGTTTGAGCAAGCCATAGAAAGTATTTTAAGGTGCAAAGTACCTTCTTTCCGTACAAGGCTGAAAACATCAAACTTAGTTCCATCAAAATCTAATTCCTTCAAGTTAAAAAACTTAGGTATTAAAATCCAGTCTGGGAACCTAGGGCATGATTGGTTGTTTCTAGCATGAAATTTTTCCAGATATCTACTGCAAGGTATTATATTTACTTTGACTGTAGGATTATCAGAAATATTTAGAACTTTAAGTGTACCCATTCCGTTTGCAACACACTTGGGAAGAGATACAAAATGGTTATTAGAAATATTAAGTTTCTTCAATTTTTGTAACTTTGAATAAGATTTTGGTAAATCTGTTAATTCATTACTACTAAGATCTAATTGTTCAAGATTTTTTAAATTACTTAAACAATCCGGTAATACTTGAAGTTGATTACTAGATAAATTTAATATGCGTAATTGTTGTAGTTCTCCAATTGTATCAGGTACTGAGGAAAGCTGTCTATTACAAATGCATAATTCTTGCAAGTTAGTTACGAAATTTAATAACTGAGGAATTTCAGACAATTCATCAATTGATATTTTTGATTCATCTGGATTATTTAACGTATTTTGACGTAAAACTTCATTAGCATGTGCTACGTCATGAGTTAACTCCAAAATATCTTTAAATTTATTTTTGGAATTTCCAAAAAACCCATTATCTATGATTTGTTTTTTGCATTTGTCTTTTAAAGAAAGACTATCTTTTAATTTATTTAGTTTCTGATAAGGTGCCATCTCTGAAAAAAAATTTTGCCATTATAATACTTTTGACAACAGTAACAAAGCAACATTTTAATTTGATAATACTTTTGTTTTTATGTTTCAGTTATTGTCATATATTCAGAAAAATGTAATTTTAATATTCAACTTATCAAAGGTATTTCTTTCATATAGTTTCACTAAACTATTTACTTTTATAGGTTATGAAATGAAAAATTTTGAAAGATGAAGACATAAATTACAGAAACGTATGTTGAAAAAACTTTTATGTAGAAATATATAAAAAAAAGTTGTTTTATTAAAACTATTCAATATGCACGTAGTACCATACATTTATTTATACCTGTTTCAGGAAAAACAATTTCGCATTTCCTTCCCATCATTGATATCTCATGACCTGCCGTCTGCGAAGTGCAAACTCGGCAATAATATCCTAAACTGCGTAAATTCGAATTCAGTAAGTTGAGTAAGTTGCCCGTAGATGTCAGCACGGCCTTTGAATTTAAATTGAAATCTGACAAACACTGATAAACACTTTCAAAACTATATTAGTAATGTTAATTCAATTAAATTTGCTTAGTAAGAAAGTAAATTTCTTAAATTTCATGTAACCCTTCTTTTGTATTTTAAGTGATTTTTTTGTACATAACAATTAGAAGAGCATAATAAACAGATTATTATATTATCATCAAAAAAAAGTGATTGAATGTAGTATAATTAGAACTATTATTGAACTATTATTATTTTAGGATATTACAGTACTAACAGTTAATTCTTAAATAATAAATTTATCAACTTTATATACAGACTTTGCTTAACAAAAAGATGATGATGGGTCAGTTTGAATTCTAATTCGAATGTATTTTAATAGAAATGTTTTTAATTTAATAAAATATATAAGTAGTCTATTGATCACTCATACCTATACTGACTGTTGATGATACACGCATCTATTACTTGAAGTGGTTTTTTGTTCTATTACTGTTCTTTCAGTTCAAGAACTACCGTTAAAGCATACATGTTACATACCTATATATACATAAATACGTTATGCAAAATCAAATTTATGGAACTAATAATACTTATACTTAATAACTCGTTAAGGATTTTTTATTTGAATGAAATACATTCCTAAAATAAACGTTTAATTATAGAGTTTTAAATATATCGCTGTATAAGTTTTACGTTTCAGATATATCAGTAGAGTAGGAAAAAGTACTTAGCATTGTGTGGAATGATGTCGCATGACCTGCATCACAAAGTACCTCGCTTCTGGGAAAAATTCATTTGTTTTACTCAACAATGTCACATTGATCACTCTTGTTTTTTTTTAGTTATTATAGATTTATAATCTCGAGATAGTATCTATTCTGTGCGACAACTTCGATGCACTTTATTATTTATCTAATATTACGAATTAATGCTCGTTTTTTTCTGACGATGACTTTAAATTTTCGTATAAATATATTTGAACATTATAATTTATACAAAATCAATCAATATCAATCACTTTCTAAGATAACTGATTCTTTTGACAATTCTGACGAATCTCTGTCAATAAATAAATTGAAGATCTTTCTGTGATGGTGACAAAATAAATGATTACATACTTTTTGATTCAAGGATATACATACAGGGAATGAATAATAAAAGTAAGCAGTTAAAGAAAAAAACATATCTTGCACTTTATTAAGCAACAGTTACGATAAAATTCGTATATTGTAATATATTCAGAATAGGAATATACCGTCTTCCTCTTAAAAACACGCTGATAATGATAAAAATGAAAAGCGCATGAAATAATTTAAAGTTAAACCCTATAACATATAACACGAGAATAGGAGGAAAAAAAATAAGCAACGAAATGTATGTTCTCTCTCTTTCTCTCTATCATTCTCTCTCACTCGAATCAATCAATTCAGTATATGCAAATTTATTCACAGACGCTCTTGAGCACGCTCGCGACGATTTGGCCTTCTGTTATGGGCTTTTATCAATTTTTTCTTTTTACCGTTCCTTTTCGTCACGCTTTGCGCACAATATTGTCGGAATATCAATTCTGCGATTATATAGAAAAAAAATCGTTTTAAAAATTGCGTCGACGCAGCGATAAAGGTAATAGTCAAACGAACAAACTTTTTTGATAATTCGAACATATAGTGACGTGCACAATCGTGTTATGTACATATAAATAAAAATTTCAAACTTTCAGTTATAAAACCAGGATCGTTATAAGCACTTGAGAAGTGGCGGTACAAATAAAGTTACCAGCTATCAATAATTCAAGACGCAGCATGGTACATACATTTTACAGAAATTATACATGTACATGACTATATAAATAATATTAAAATATTTTTTTTCAACTAGAACAATATTTTGTAAATTTTTTTTCATCAATAGCTGGCAAAATATTTGCAACCTCTTTAGATCCATGTTCGATAAGTTTTATCGGTAAAAGTTACATTGTCAACGCCGCATGCTGTATATAAGCGAGTGCATCATTTCAACACAAGAATCGTTTCACAAAATCAAAATCCATTGTTCTCCTTTCGCAACTAATGAAGACAATCTGTTAAAAGATAAGCGCGAAGAAAGCCGCGCGAAGTAGGCGCATTCTTTCCCTCGTTCTTTTCATTTTCTGAAATATATATCGGGGCGTGTAAAACAAATAAACAAACAATTTCGCTTGTGTAAGGTCACTCATATCCGAGACTGCGCGTTAATTCTTTCTCTGCAGAATAAATATAAAAGAGCGTCGCGAGCGAGCGATGCTAATCGATAAGAACTAACGTTAGTCATAGCAGTCTTACATAATCCTTTAGAATTTTACTCTGAGGCTGCTCACGCTTTTTTTTTTAATTACAGCGTATAAATGTATGTATGTGTGTATATGTGTGTGTCTCTGTGTGTGTATACACGTATATGGAGGGCGATTTTCCTTGACGTTTTGCGTACAAAAATTTTGTTTTCGTTTTTACGCAGGTATAAGTATATATGTATACACACGCATGATCGTGCGTTCGACTTTCACTCGCACGTACTTATATATATATATCTGTACGAAATTTCGCGTCCCTGCAACGTACACAGGACAATGCAGTATAAGGTATATGCACGCGCGATTCAAGGAAATTCGCTCTTTTCAATGTTTACGTTTCGCACTCTCGTTGCACTTTTTCGCTTTCCGCGTCGTTCCGCCGTCCTTTTTGCGTACAAAATACGTGTTCAAATTGTCCATGAATTATTCGTCAAAAATATGAATAAAATTCTCATTTATTCAAGAATATACATATAGATCTATATATATAGCTTCTTTCGCAATAACAATGAAAATTTTCTTGTTATGCATAACGCAAATACATGTTTTCCCAAAACCGCGACCGTAAAACAACTTTTTTTTTTTCAATTCTGGAAGCACTCTTCATTCAAGGACTTATAATGAGTACACAGTCTCGTAAACGACTTCATCATCGATAAACGCGCGAGTCACATATATACTCTTTTCTATTAATAACGCTATCATTTTCTGTTTCTGTCCGCTATTACATAAATCTAGAACGATTTACATATACGATAAATTCCTTCCGTCGTATGTATATATATTTTGTGCACATAAGAAAGCGCGCTTTATTATGACACAGAAAAATGCGACTCGCCTTTAACCGCGCAATATTCTCGGACACGTGAAATAAATTGGTATGAAGAGCGGATGAGACAATACGATATAATGCATCGGAGCAATTGACAATGATATATATACGCTCTATACGCGCGCGCTATAAAAGCTCGCACATCATGAGACAATTTCCGAATCCCGAATGTGTGTTTTATCTATACATGTTATTATATACCGCTGCGACCCCGAAACATTCCAATTAGTCAGCGCAGTCGTTTATTGCGAGCGCGCGCAACACTCCGTTTCGCAAGTTCATTTCCGTCAATATATATGTATATAAAATAATCGTCCAACACGCGGTCGTTCATCATTCGCGGCGCTCAACGCCGCGCATTTATAACAAACACGTAAATATCTATATAGGAAAATATATTCGAGGCACAAAAAGTTAGATAATATATAAGTAACTGCGGACGAGCGAACTGTATATAAGTACAAAGTCGAAAATTCCCGGTCTTTTCACACTTTCTTTTTTTTTCGGCGAATTCACCAGCTGATATATTTTACACATGCGCACAAATAGAGAGATAGTGCATTGTATAGGTGTATGTGAGTATGGACGAAGCGCCGAAGCGCGTATACAATATCATAAGACGCGACTGGTGAAGGCCGCGCGGAACGCTGCAGGTGCGCTCGAGAAACTCGGATAATATATTTACATTGTTCCTACCGTGCGCGCTTCATTAATTTTCTCTCCCCCGCTTCTGTCGTGTTTGTCATCTGTGTGTATGTACGTAAGCGCATAACGCACTCGTATATAATATATATAACTATTATCTCGCGTCTTCATCCCGATGATTAATGGCGCGTGTAGCCTCAGGGAATAAAACTTGGCAGGTAAATGTCCTAGTAGCATTGAACGTGTCCGAGTATAGCTGATATATATACTTTGAAGAGTAGACATATATCGACAGGCGATAGATTTATATATACGCAATTACGAAGCTTTTGCTCTGGAAATAAACAATTTTCTTAAGATCATGAAAAATACCACTTTACTATAAGAATAGGCCGATTATCATAAGATTTAATTTCATTTGAATTAATATACAATTTTAATAAAATTTATTCATGCATTTGAAATGTGCGTCAGAGACTCGTGATTGATTTTCATTATAGATACTAAAATTATGTCAAATGCGCGAAAAATTATAAATCACAATGTGAAATTAAAAAAAAAAAGAGCATATACCGACAATATCGCATGTTTGGTGATATTTGTTCACATTTAACTCGCGCAACCTGAATCGTCACTCCGACCCACCAGCGTGACTCCATCACAAAAGCTCGTACAACAAGCGCGTTTTATTATTTTTGCTTCTTCGTAATTATATTTGTTTTATTCGTGTATTAAAAAAAAAAAGATACTCAAACTTTCCAGTCATCAAAAATAATCGTGAAATTTATTTACATTATTGTTGAAAAAACCTTAAAAATAAAAATGCTTCTCGATCGTCCACGTTATAATATATATATACTGGGACATTTACCTCAGTATTCTGATCGTATTTGCAAGGATATAGCGCGCACACGTGGGAATTACATAAATTTTCAGAATTACTCGTGATGCATAAAGAAGTAGCTGCTAACTCGAGACAAATGACGTGTTTGCTTTTTATTCCCAGTGCAGACGGTTTTTCTCCTTTGCATTCTTTGATAAAATGTTCGCTAGGCGTGTCGCGTACTTACATATCTTTGCAATTACTGATTTTCGTTACACGCGCGCACGTAAACACAGACATTATATCTCTCTCATCCTCTTTACTTTTAGGTAAAGTTCGCTTAAAGGAAACGACGCACACTTATCCCACTGTTAAATGTGTGTATATTCTTGATATGTGTGTGTGTATGTGTATGTATGCAAAGCGTGAAAGCAAATAAGGTAGTAGCGGAGAGTTCTCGCGGAAGAGGCGACTGATTCGCGGAAAGGTCGGTATATAAGGCGCGCCGACGATTTCCGCGTATATCTATGCGTATATTGTATATAATCATTATTATAAATGGCTGGTTGTCGGTTTTTTTCTTTATTTATTTAGTTCGGTGCGAGGAAGGCAATAAAACAAAGAAGATCTGGTGTAGTAAAAATATATATAATATATATATTGTATTCTTTAATTATATACTTATTCTCTATGGAAATTTTATTGTAGGAAGCATTACACATTTTTAACCACATTCCTGCAAGTTAAAGATATAGTATTGTGTATCTGTGTGTGTATTTGTGTTTGTGTTCGGGGTATATCATTTTTACTAAACCAAATCTGCCTTTTCGTCTTAAAAGTAGTGTGATAAAACGAAGTGTTGATAGATAGAAGAAAGAAAAACAATAATTTTCGCTTCGTGGTTGACAAGAAATAAGATATATTAACATTTACACGTCGTTGATGAATTTTTTTTCGTCTCGATAACACAAATTAAAATTTATATAGATTAAACGCATACATTGAAATAAATGATATTCTGAGAATGATCATAAACATTATAACGATAAAAAACAAAAAAAATAATAATTAACGTAAATGCACGCATTTGTTTATCAATACCTACAATGGTATCAATACCTTTTCGATGAATGAATCGTGATTATTTCTTACGATACAATGATAGATTTTATACAAATGTATAACACGTAAATGTAAATGGTGCAGAGAAGCATTATTGTAATTTGCTTTTGAATTTCAATGAAAGGCAATAAGAAATCAATAGAGTACTCAAGCGAAGTATATTTAAGTAATGAAAACCCAAAATAATTTAAGCACAAATCTTCATAATATCTCAACGTTATAATAAATATCATAAAAGGAATATATCTACATCTGTTATTTAAAATTTTTTTTTAATTTCGATTTAAATACTTTACGGATTCGTTTGTACAACTAACAATGAATATTTTCGCGAGTTCACATTTTAAAAGTAACATTCTTTCAGTGATTTTTTTTTTAGTTTGTAAGAGTACACTCAAACCTATGTGTGATCTAAAAATTCCCTCTTGTACCCTTAATTCGTGTATAGGTTTCTTTTCTTTTTTTTCTACAAGTATAAAAATATGAAAAATTTTATCTCTATATTCACATGTTTTTTCATAATTTTGCGTCTTGATGGCATATTATACGATTCTGTTTGTTTTTACAAGTTAAAAGACGCGTCAAAACGATTTCTACATTCGTTTATAAAGTACATTATTCTGCTCGAGTCTTGGTAACTAAGCACCGAAGCTAGGCATCAATCGTTTTCATTTTATCAAAAAATTTTTTTCTTTCGTTATGCCGTGCAATTTTGTCTAAGTAATTCTACACTGATGCCTTTTCGATGAATCTATATGTGAAACGAATCCACGAATATATTTTCGTATTCACCTTTTCATTATTATACGCATGAAAATCGATTTCATGTTCCTCCATATATAAATAAGTATTTTTCAATCGCAATACAAAATCAATTGTTGAAAAAGAAAACTTGATTATCTTGAATAATTAATGATTAAATTAATTTTGAAAAATTCGACTTTGATAAATCTTGTTTCTGCCCTGATAAAAAAAAATGTATATATATATATATATATATTAAAAACTGAAAATATATGTAAAGAAATTCAACAACCGCGTTTCATTTAAAAGCATCGTGTCTTCTTTCCTCAAGTCAAAATATTAAAATCAGTCCAAATAACCAACGTTCAATGATAAAATAAAATTTAAAAAAATCAATCGATTTCGCATTATATACGTACATTATATATGTATCGTGCCACATATATATAGATACACGCAAGCTCGCGCGCGCGCGGACGCCTCATATATATCACCCAAACCAACACATTTCGCTCACTCGGACTTACACCCTATACATATCATAAATGTATATATACCATGGAGGCTTGGCCGCGTATCTTCGCTTCTATATAAATGCAACATATTCGTCTCGCCGATCCTTATGTGCACGTGCGCGCGCAGCACATATTATAAAGTGCACGATGCGCGCGAGTATACGTAGGAAGTAAGGAATGAAGAGGGGCCCGCGGGGAGAAAAAAGAAAATAACACGCGCACGCCGCGAAAAACGCACTCGCAGGTAGATAGGTATACATATATACCCGCTCGCCCGCATTCTTTCTCGACTCGCTCTCTCTCTCTCTCTCTCTCTCACACACACACGCGCGCGCTACGTCCGCGCACCGACTTCCAAGTTCATTGACGCCGCTCTGTAGCGGGCAATATCTACTTATATATCGCGCGGTGTGCTTTTCGGGCCGGAACCCGTTATATATACACTCCTCGTCGTCGGGGAAGGAGAAGAAGGAGAGCCGCACAAGAGCTGCTGGAACATGATGATGATGATGACGATGATGATGATGATATGGCCGGTGACGATGCCTCGTATATAGGAATATATATATATGAGAGAAATTCTGTGCGCGCATGCTCCGTTCGTGCAGTATATGCGTGCCTGCGTGCAGCGTTCGTCATGTGGAATGTGTGAAGAATATAGTGGACAGGTATATATGTATAACGTGGAGTGTGTGGTAAGCGGTCCTCCAAAAATATCCTTCGATATCCTTTTCTATATATGTGTATCTGTGAATGTTTTTTATATAATATATATAACGCTCGTTTTTTTCGCCAGCCTGGAAAAAGTGTCGTCGTGTGTGATATTATATATATTTAATCGAAACGCATTCGAGTCCTCTTGCACATTTTGATTGCACGTGTGTGTCTGTGTCTGTGTGTCCCTCTCTCTTTTTTGTTGTTTTTTTTTCTTTCTCACTCTATCCCTCTTCATTTCACTATGTCTGGACGGCTTTGTATTCATCATCTATTTGTCGCGCGCTTCTCAATGGTAATAACATCCAGCCATACTCGTTTCACATATATACGCACATAATTATTATATCTATCAAAACTACCTATCACGAAGGCCTACTACTGCGACTTGCACGCGCGAGCAACGTTCCCGGTTTATTTCCACAATATATCTGCATCATATATATGTGTGTGTGTATGTGTGTAAAATGTGGGTGTGTGTATATGTGTATATATATAAAATTTCGTACGATAAAAATCTCTCACAATCAACAACCATATAGAACAGCGCTACAAATCGTACGCAGATTCATATTCATATATAATGTATGTAATATAATATAAGTTCGTCACTATAATATATACTCCGTCAACAAGCTACATTATCATGTATGTATATATAATATATTGTGCTTGCTCAGCTCCGAGCTGCACATCTGCGTCTGACATATAATATATATATATAAAAATATATATCCTTCGTTTCATATACGCGATCTGAAGAGAGTACAGAGTGTATATCCATAGATGCACCACATTCCTCGCGAGAGCCATATATAAGAGAGACGACGAAGAACTACGACGATCCCATTATCATTATATTGTCAGTGCCGATCAGCACATGAGCGCTCCTGTACTTTGACTAAATCGTGTCTGTGTTATACACACATATCCCGCGGAGCTGCACTCTCTCGTAAAAAAAAAGGAAACACAAAAAAAAAACATGGCATCATCGGCACGAGGTACTTATATCTATCACAGTTTCGCCCTCTCCGCTCTGCCTCCGCTCTGACGCAGCTCCGCGCGTGTATTATATATCGAATTCCTTCTCTCCGCGCAAACTCTCCGTACACAGGTCTCTCGCGGATATATATTAGCGCGCGAGCGGCGCGTTCCCGTTCTAGAAAATCTCCTCCACTCGCGCACGTGTGTAATGTATGTACCTCTATACGTACGCTACGTATTGGCGAAAGAGAGGAGCTATAGATCGTGCGGCAAGGGGGAGTGTAGCATCCGGCTGCGTGCGACGACGACGACGGTGAAAGGCGATCGCGGAGAAAGGGAAAATGTATCTATATAATACAACTCCTCTCTCTCTCTCCTCCTTCTTGCGTTTCTCTTCTCGATCGATCTCCTCTCCTCGGTCATATAGTGTCCCTTGAGAGAGCGACTTGTATATCACACTGCACCACACGTATCTATCTATCTATC
>JAPYZO010002226.1:0-15312 GCA_030522905.1 Torymus flavipes
TATATGTATATGAGAGGGCGGCGAGTATTTTTGGAATGTATCGAAATTCGATATATGAGAGGGCGCATGCAGGCGGCTGTTACTACTTCAATAAGGAGGCGCATATACATTCTGCGTTGTTTGTCACGCGAACAATGCGACACGATGCACCTGTAACGCATCGACTGATGATCGCTTCTAAGGCCATTCGGCTCCGAAACTTTCATCTCTGTATACAACACAAGCCATAATCCTCCCTAATATCACACACGATATATACGCCACTCTCTGCTCTGCATCACGGCAACATTGTATCGCGCCCATCGGAAGCACGTGCCGGCGTCAGGCCGCGGCGGCAACCCTGCTCCCTCTCTACCATAACACACACACACGTGGATATCCACATAGACGCGCGCTCCTCCCGCAGGAAGAAGAGACCCGGCATCGGGCGCAACAGCCTGTCGCGCGCCTCGCAAAAACCGCCGGCGTCTACTACTATCCCTCCGTCGTGCATATACCCTTCGATCGATATATATACATGCACGTATACGTAGAGTGTATGTATGTGTATGTGTACATAGACGCCGGCCGGCAAGAGAGAGAGAGATAGAGATTTTTCGCGCAGGCACCCACACACGTGGGAGCCCGGCGAAGGAGCGGAGCAAAGCAGAGAGAGGACGAGTAGAGAGGTGTATGTGTATATAGCAGAAGTGAGCATAGTCTGTGTGCGTGAGCCGCAGCGCAGAGAGAGCGAGCAGCCGGCACTAAAGGTCTCTGACCCCGTCGATGCAAGGGGAAAGAGAGAGAGAGAGAGAGAGAGAGAGAGAGAGAGAGAGAGAGAGACTAGAGATGGCCGGTTGGTAAAGGAGAGAAAAGAGAGGCCAGAAATCGAGAACGAGGCGCACGTGTGGAGAGGAGCCGGTCGCGCGGCGTTTGAAAACAATTATGGAGACCTTGCGAGGAGTGGTATAGGTAGAACACGAGAGGTTTATTCTCGCGGATCTTGGAGAGAGAGAGAGAGAGAGAGAGAGAGAGAGAGAGAGAGCGCGAGCGGTCCAGTTCGCCGAGTATACACATCACACACGTAGTCTGATGCAATTCTCTTGTAGCGGCTTACGAAACTTTCCAGTGCTGTTTCTTCTCCTCCGATATGCTGTTGCACACTCTCTGCGCACACATCTCGGGCGTAAAAATTGCGCGTCGCTTTTCGAGGAGAGCTTGGCCCCTCTTCGTTTATGTATACCCTAACGACCTCACGATTCTCCAATCACGACAACGACGGCTTCATTCCACTCTCTCGGCGCTCATCAATAAACCATCGGCTAGCGAGAAAGTGACTCAACGATGCAAAATAACGCGCGCGCGCGGCAGTCGTCGCAGCTTTGACCCTCCGCCGCGCGCGTATAATAAGCGCGGATCCGCGTATATACATATACTTAGGTATGCGCGCACGCCGCGGGCATTTCATTAGCGTGTAAGTATACATATACGCCGTGACTTCAGGTAGCTGTTGTCCTACTGTGTTAGCCAAAACAATAAGCGTTAAGGTAACGAGTAGCTTGACGTTCAAAACTATATATATATATACATTTCCGTGTACGAAAATTATTCGTATGTGGGAATAAGAAAGGTCTTTTATGTTGTAAAATGAAAAAATTTAGTGGTTTGGACAAAGTTATCATTTAAAAAGAGTTTTTAATGGGGTGAAATTACTTCCTAATCAATTCGAATGAACACGGTGAATCCGGCATTGCAACATTGATCGAACTTCTTATAGTCGTCGTGAATAATGATTAACATTTGGAATAACATTACTCCGTAACCAGGTAGTCACAAATTAGAAAAGAAATCCATATGTTTCAAGTATTTATCGATACTCCATTCTATATATTGCCGCACAATCGAAGAAAGACATTTTTCATTTACAGTCTCCATTACTCCGATGTTAACGAAAGACGACATCTTGCGATATAGAAACTTCCAGAGTTTCGCATTATACACGCATTCGTTGACTCCCATATATTAATTTCGTCCGAAATTTCATGCAATCTCCACCACTCAATGAACCCCGAGAAAAGTGCGCATAATAGGCGCAAAGGAGCCGCTCAGCTGCGCCTTCTAAGATTGTCGCGCCACGACGAGCGAGGAGCCCTTTGTGCGAGTAGCTCTTTGTGTGCACGCTCTTGCAGTGGAAAGGGAAGACTGTGTGTGTATATAAGTATGTGAGACTGACTGACTGTCTGCCGTGTAAGAAGAACTGATTGGTTGGTCAGTTCGTGCGGGCCCGAAGGCGGCGCGGTTCTTTGAGCCTACTTGGATCCAAAAAAGCGATTTCCGAGCGCGAGCGAAAGGAGAAAAACCGGTAGCCGCCTCGCACGGTCATCGCTTATTATAAAGAACCTGCCTCTATACACAGCGCAGCTAATTTGCATGAAAACAGAACAACAATCAGCTGTTTCAATCGCATCGAACCCCATATATGTAAGATTGTACTATACTCTCCCTTTGTCAATTCTCGCTCGCATGTGCATGCGCGGAATCGTGTCAAATCGACGAGCTCATATATATACACACACAGAGAGCGAAGGTAGAGCTCAACGCCCCCGCGTATGTATTTTCGATTCCGGTGCGTGCGTATCGTACTCGCGCGTACACGTATATACTTACGGGGGTTCTATGGCCTTTGTCCAGCCGCTTATGTACTATATATCCTATACCCCGGGTGCACGCGAGCCTCTCGCGGTCATTGTTCGCGGCGCGAGCCGATTGAAGTTTTCCCCGTATAATACCCTCTCAGAAGAAGGAGGAGAAGGAGGATTGCGATGACGTTGGACGGGAGGAGCATTGCGTCACGGATCTGCACGTGCGTGGAACCTGCGCAGGCTGCTTATATGTGTATAGGGCAGAACTGTAGATTTCATGCTGCTCCGAAACGAGTGGGACGATTTCGACATATCACGCGCGCGTGTGTGCTTTACTTCACGTTCTGTGAGTGTGTTGCAATAGGTATAGCACGCCCTAAAAAAACTTCACGCGCACCGCTCGAGAAAACGAAATGCGCAGCTCACGCGTGAGGAAATAATAGACCTGGCCTATTTCGAACTGCGCAGTAGTAGTAGGTATGTAACGCCAGCGCGGCTCGCCTATTTTCGATTCCGGGGGATTTAAAGAGCAGCCTGCGCGCGGCATGTATTATATGCGTTCATTCAGCTCGACGCGGGAGGGGCCCTTTAATTCGAACCAGAAGCCAAGCGCCGTCGTCGTCGCTTTTACGACTCGCCGCGGGAGAATCTGTTGCAGATGTGCGCGTCGCAACGTTTTGTAACGAACAAGAGAGCTACCATAAATTATATATAACTATTCCGAGCAATTTCCGAAAAAGCTTATTACGAGATTAATTTGTTTCCCCTTCCGAGCTATTACACACCATGCGACGACTACACGAAGAAAACAATCTTCAATTAGCGTTTACGCAATTCCACGGGATCTCTCTCTCTCTCTCTCTCTCTTTGATATGCATCGGGACTACAAACGACCCCTCCGCCGCCGGCGGCCGCGCGTTTACAACCTACACGCAGCCATTTAGCTTGTTCCGGGCGGTAAACTAATTTTCCTGCGCGCGTCCAGCTGCGACGCGCGGGGGCGACGCGTCGAATGTTTTTCGGAAATATAGACTTGCGCGTGCAGCAGCAGCCCGCATGCGCAACAAAGAAAGCTGCGCTCCAAACTGCGCAGTAGTTATAGGCTCTTCTTTCTCTCTGCGCGTTTTCCCTGCAGCGGTGTGTATTATCGTCTTTGTAGACGACGGCGAGGCCACGGGAAGTAGGTCACGATCGATATAATTCGGCGGATGATGGTGATTAATGGCGTTTCGCGCGCGCCCCGATGTAGTTTGACTGCTGATCCTTTTTCTTCCCCTTCGAGAGTCTTTTGTTGCAAGAGGACGCGGGATGGGTGTTATTATATACATACGAGGAAATAAAGCGCGAAAAATATATATGCACATTATATCGATCGTCGTTTGCGCGCGTGCTCCAATGCTGCGCCTTCCGCGACTCGCGGTATACAACGGCGTGCGTCGCTTTTCAGTAGTAACAGAGACACGCTCGCGTAAACGAGCTAATAATATAAAAGATGCCCCGCGCGACAAAGCGTCGTTAATCCCGTCGTTGGCTCGCTCCCTCACTGCGCCGTCCATTCATCAGCTCAAAATCGGCTATAAAAAAGAAAATAGAAAGAGACGCTACGTAATACGTATACGTATATCTATATCTACTAGGTATGTGCAGCCGGCTTCTATCCGTCTACCCACAGTAGAGGAAGAGAGAGAGAGAAAATTGCAGAGAGCCGGTCGAAGCTTTTCCCTCACTCACTCACTCCTGCATGCACCCATCACACACCATCCCCCCGTCCGCGGATCAATAAGCACGTGGCGGCGGCGGCGACGGCATCGGCGGCGGCGTCGACGCTGCTGTCGCCGGGCGGCCCTCTCTTCTCTTTCTCTCTCGCTCGCTCGCTGCGGATGTAAACAAAGAAGCGTGCGCGCGCGCGCGATGCCACCACCACCGGCGCGCGCATCGATTTTGTAAAGTACCTGCGCGCGGTGCACACGCCAAGCGTGGGCCACGGTGGTGGGCGATTTTCTCTCTCTCACTTACTCTCTTCTCCAACCCCGCGCGTCAGAGAGTGATGCGCGCGAGAGAGACGACGACGACGGAAATAAACGCGCCGTGTGATACGGCGCGGCGAGACGCGACGATGACATCGCGCCTGACGTCACGCGCCGCCGCCGGCTGCTGCTCTGTGTGTGTACACGGGGATCTCCCCACCATCCCTCGTGGTATGAGCGAATATGTAACGTGTAACTAGGCGAGGATCGAGGTAGGGGGAGGTGTGATGGAAAGTGCGTAGAGCGGATGGCAGAGAGAATGGGCTTTGTTTACTGCGTTTTTCTTTGTCGTTGTGTGTGCAGGGTTTCGGAGGCGGGGGTGCAAGGGTGGGTCAATGACTCGATGAAGGGGTGATTAGTTTTTGGGGTGATAAATAGCGGGTAGGTTTTTAATGGATTAGCCAAATTTTTGTTTATGATGTAACATTGTATAATACAATGGAAATGTCGTTTTTTATTACTTTTTTTTTTTAAATAAGAATATAATATATGATTTTCCGCAATCATTAAAGGAGTCTTTTATCACATTAGCAACCCCTTTTGCCCCGTACTTTGGTATTTTGCTGAATTCACAACTAAAAGCCGTGCCGGCACTTTTCCCGCGCTGGCTTTTAAATAACAGACTAGATAGCGCCACCGTCGCGCTAACTTCATGTCAACCGTGCTCAGAGCACGCGACAAGTGTACCTATACTTCTATATCATTGTGAAGCTATCACGTGTGTTTATTCCACTATTTTCTGTCCGATGGTTAACTTTAAATCCGGCATTGTTGCGTCCTCGCATTCCTTGGGTGTCCTTGTTTGCGATTTTCCGACTGACTTTTTCTATATGACCGCCAAACATGAATGCCACGATAAAGCCCAGCTATCAGTTCCAGGAATACAAAAATGTACGCTTTTTTTCTGTGTACGCAATGTACTTATAGTTTTTAAGCAAAATGATTTGACAAGTACAGTGTTTCTTATGCAGTATGTCTCTTTTTCTTTGTTCCAGCAGCCTATTGTCATATACAAATGCACATGGCGCATCCATCCCGAACACCCGGAACGCTGCGGTGAAATCGGCGATACCTGGGAAGTCGTTGCCGAGCACGTGCTGCGCGATCATTTAAAGTGAGTATATCGGTCTTATTGTTGATAAAGGATTTGTTATGATATCTATGAGAAAATTCTTTCATTTCAAAACAGTACAAAAAGGTCTAAAAATATAAAAAAATTGAAAATTGGTTTTACACAAATCAAGTCATCAATATTGCTCTATTCTATAAAGATAATTGCAATGTTTCAGGGGCATAAAAGAACACGAAAATGAGGAGGATTTCTATATTGTTGACGAAATACTTCAGCCTGGCTTTTCTCCACCTACAAAATCACATTGGGATATGGTGAGACCCAGAAGCGAAGATCCAGAGTACCAGAAGCAGATTCGCCTTGCTGCAGCAGCTGCTACTAACAATCCTGTCCAGAATCATAATCAAGTGGCCGCTACACTCAACACACATCCTGACATCATCATCCGTGATGTCTTCTCTATAGCCGTAAGTTCATTTGCCTAAATGCTTGGCTGCTTTTTTTTTCTAGAATAATACACATACATCCAAAGAAGGTCCAAAGCTGTCCTTGCAAAAGATCATCCATATTGTTGCTTTACCTTCATAAGTTTTTGATGCATCTTTTATTTAATTTTTTTTTATAGAATAAAAGAGAATATAAGAAATTATATTATATTATAAAAAATCTAAAGCCAGTTTTGTGCTTCCAAAATTTTTCTATCATGAATCTAAAAATTTTAACTAATGCTTAATGCTTAAAAAACGCATATTATTCCAAAACAACTTTTCACTCTTGACTCTCAAAACTAATCTTGACCATTTTTTTTTCTTTTTGCCCCATTTCCAAAACAACAGCAGCAGGGCACACCGAGCAAGCAGTTCAAGCCGTCGCCGAGGCCGCTGCAGACGTACAACAGTAATGTGAACGTACTCACAGTGTCGATCGGCAAGATGCCGAGTGCCCCGCGTAGGGCGCGCGGAGACACAAAGAAGTGCCGCAAGGTCTACGGCATGGAGCACAAGGACCTCTGGTGCACGCAGTGCAAATGGAAGAAAGCCTGCACGCGCTTCAACGACTAGGCCCGCGCCACGGCCACGGCCGCCACCGCCGCTGGCCTCGCATCTTCATCGCCGCTGCCGCTGCAGCCGCAACAGCCGCTACCCCGTGCCCACGAGCCACGGCCGCTCATTGACCCAGTACCCGCGACCGAGGCCCGTCCGGCCGACTACAACGATGACGACTTCGAGGATGTCCCGCAGCAGCAGCAGCAGCGACTACCGGAGGACGCGTGCGACTAAAAGCCACAGATTACACGTATATATGGAACGGAGAGAGCGCAGCGCCGATCGCCAACTGCCGATATATATATAAATATAAATAATAGTATAATAAAAGCTGATTCAAAGAAGAGAAATGATGAAACTCGACCGATGATATATGCACAAATATTAATCTTGAATTACTTCGTCGTACTAGTTTAATTTTTAAGCGATATATAATGAATGATGATGATGATGATGATGAACACCGCGTGCAGCTGCAGCGGAGAGAACAGCCGTGTGCCCGTGCGTACGCCCGATTATACTTTTAGAGATGTAAGTAGGAATTTAAGGCACAGAAACACAGACGCGTATGAGATGAGGGTATGAATGCGGTGATATATAAGAGGAATACAAAAATTATTCGTAGTTATATAAGTTGCTGATTTATTTTTTTTTTGCGTACGCACGGGCATATCTCCACTGGATGCGCGTTTACCGAGACAAATACACAGATATCTAAATATACACAGACACAAACATACAAATATATTGTAGAGATATTACCAAGCGCCGTAAACGCGCATCCGCGGAGAGAGCGTCGAAGAGACTGCAAAGAAAACTTAGAACAACCAAGAAACAATGAAGAAATAATATACGTATACGATGTACTTCTCGATCTATCCGGCTCTCAATTATAGCCGCGCGTGTACATATGCATAATTGTAGTAGCATTTTCTTTTTGCGGCAAAGTCTCGAGACAACTTCACCTACTCATATTCATTAATCGCGTTCTTACACACTTATATACAATACACACTTTGATGACACTCGCAGAAGTGTTGTACTATATATGAAACGCCACGGTCCCATGACGGAGTGGCGAGCGCGCGCACCGCCGCCGCTGATGTTACATTGACGGCGGCGGTCGCGGCGAACGATGACGATTCAAGACGAAGAAAACAAGATGCCGGTTGTTGTACATTGACTGCTGGAGAAGAACAAAAGCAAGCTCCCATACACAAAAAAAAAAGAAGAAAACGCCATCGAGCGGGCGATCGCGCTGACGACAACGACGACGACGATGCGTATGCGCGCGTGCGAGGCGAGTCCTCCCCTTAAAGGTCCGGTGCTCTCCGGTATGACCCTTGACGAAGTTACGGAGGAAGAAGAGACACTCGCGCGCACGCGCTCGCTCGCGTTCCTGGTGTCGCGCGCGTCTCCGTCAACCTAATGACAAATTTCACAAGAGTTAAGTAAAGTAATTATTATAGATAGAGCAAAGTTAAAAAAAAAAAAGAATAAATACGAAACAGAAGCGACCGCTCGGCTGCCTGATGGTTATAAGCGCGCGCGCGCATATAGGGCGCAGGGAAGCACGATTGAAGCTTCGACCTCGCCACGGCAACGCGCGACACCGGCCGACCGTTGCCTGTTCGAGTGAAATATTTAAAGAAAAGGATAAAAAATGAAAAAAAAATGGAGGAAAGAGACGACGTTGATCGAAGAGGAAAAAAAAGTAATGATAAATGCGAGTAAAAAAACGATAAAACGAAAAAAATATTATAAAGCAAATTGTGATATTTTATGTAAATTTATTGGAGGCCCTCCTCACAAGGGCCGTTATAAACCGTACATTGCAATACGAGGTGTATTATCCTGAAACGGGAGCGATGATAATGACTCGACGTGAAAGAGATAGAGAGAGAGAGAGTAGAGATAGAAAGAGAGAGAGAAAAAAATATATATACATATATTTCAATTTGGTCTAAAGGCAATGAAGAGAGCGCAGACGGTTCATAACTCTATGTGACATGAGATATGGAGAGAAAATTTGATGAAGAGATTGGAATAGATTTTTTCCGGGAGGGCAAAATTCTTTACAACTGACACCAACGCATACTGCCAACGTGATAAGAAACAAAAAAAAAAGAAGATTTTTCTTTGATTAGGGGAGGGAATGTAAAATTATAAAAGTGCGTTATGTATTTTAATCGACATTGTCCGAGAGAAATTGGGTTTTCGCGTGTATAAACACCATAGACAACCACTCTTATGTACCCGTGCTTGCGTCGCACACCTGATATTTGCGTGTACTAGAAACAAAAAAAACCAACAAATCCAGAGAGAGAAAGAGAGTAGCAAAGAGGCAATCGCATATTATCGTAGCCGGGCCCTGGTATCTATCGATGCACACACGATATAAAGCTGCTGGGCCGCCGCGCTCACAATTCGGCACTGGGTTAACGCGCTCTTTTCGCCAACGCGACACTCGTCGAAATTGAAAAACGACGATCGTTCGAGCGTGTTTGAAACCGCGCGTTCACCTTAACAGCGATATACTTACCAAGTTCGTTCTCTCTCGTGGCGCTCGTTCTTTCGCTTGTTATTTATACATCGTGAGAGAAACTTGTAAGCGTCAACTGATTCACTTAATACGCCCGCTGCGTAAGTAGTTTTTACGATGATGACGGGATACCTCGGCTAGAGGATCCTATAGTTTCGTAGTCTTTCGTGATTGTAAGGAGACGCGTGTGCACTCGTATCTAATCTGATGGGAGTCACAGGCGCGTTCTGTGATTTTTGTAAAATTTTTGACGCTTCGTATATGAATTGGCTATTGCACAATTTTTCTAATAAATGTATAAGTGGGCGTTTGTAGACTTTACGAGAGGAATTGGAAGATTTGCGTATATTTTATCTTGATACTTTTTATGATCTTTTTTATTTTTGTTTTTGTTTTTGTTCCTTTTTTTTATCTCGTTGTATCTTTTTTTTATGTAACATTATTGTAATTATGTTAACCCAAAATTTTATAGAATATAATTATTTGGATCTATTTCGTTTTAAATTTTGACTTAATATCCTTTAGATGTTTAAGGATGCATGAAATTTATAAAATAAACATCATGCGTGGATCAGCATCCACGCGCCTTTTACACGAATAAGCAATCATGGCTTTTTTCCGCGGATTTTAAAATGTATAACTATATAATTGTCGGTATAGAATATAAAAAATACGTATATATTTAAACGTTTTTGATAATTATGAGATTTTTATTTGCTATAAACTCTATGACTTACATTGCCGACGTGCGAAATCTTGGACTTTACGTCAATATTTCAGCGCTTTTGTACATGTAAATTCAAAATTTTGTACATATAGAAGACTTTACAATCGCCAGATGCTAAAAATAGACGTAGATAATAATTAGATTATAGATGATCATCGCGCTAAGACGACAGAACGCATAATTTTCTTAGCGATATTTTGAAATAAACGCGAATTCTGCTCGCTATATCTATAATCATCGTCTTCGCAGAGAGCCGCGGAGAGAAACGAAAGAACGCGCGAATAATTAGTATTATAAGCATCATTGTGCACATTTCATTCGCTCTAGCGACCGCAGTACGAATAAAATACGAAAAAATTTGAAATGCGTGTACGATCATGACTATACACGCGATTCTATTAGATCGATTCGATATGCATTCGACAATCGCGATCATTAATTCACTTTGAGCGCGCGAAGAACGACGTTTTGTCACGTCGGTGTGCGCAGATTTTGGCGAAAAGGCGTGAGAAAGCAAAATTTGCAAAGGGGGGAGGAAAAACAAAATTTTGGAAATGAGAATGATGAGGGAAGGTGGACAGTGTCGTTGATACCTCGATTGCCTGGATAATACCACACCCGATCTCATGTAATATGTAATTAATTCAAACTTTTAAAATGCAATTTTGATGCAACGTATGGTCGACCCAATGGTCCTCGAGTCGATCAAGAAGCATTCACTGCCCACTTCTCGCTAATTCGGGCGAATCGAGAAGAGAGATGAGAATTTGTAAAAGTTTTTTAAATGGATAAGCAATATTTGTTTTCCCCAACTAAACATATATATTCTTACGTGCGTTTTTTATATAATACCATAAACGAGTATGAGAAATTTATACAATTGGGTACGCTAACTGCCAAGAAATGATTATTATACTTTCTTAGGGATAAAAATCTGAAATTGTACGATTAAAAATTTTCATTATTATATACTTTCTTTCCTTTTTTTATTTGTACTCCTTACATTATTCTTCTATTACTATTATTTTTTTAACACTATTCTTATATCAAATATTATTATTATTATTATTAATCACCATCATTTTATATTATGATTATCCATTGTCGCGAGGGGCATAATAGCCGGAAGACGTTGTTTGTTTGGAGTCGTTCTTCTTCCAATATTCTTGAGACCCGATGTGGCATTCATTTTTGGTCGACCATACGACACCAATATATTATTATTATTATTATTATTATATTATAAATGAATTATTAAATATGATTTCATAATCGAATCATTATATATGTATTATTATTATTACATTATATTATCAAATCTATTATCATTATATCATTATTATTATTATTATAATATATTATTCGTTATATCATATAGCGTTACGCGTGAGCGAGAGAGAGAGTGAGAGTTTGAGAGAAAGTTCATTATCAACATTCAATGATTTTTATGATTATACAGAGCGCGAGCGACGACGAAAGCGTGAGTTTACTGTTGAAAGTGAGAATGAAAGAGAGATAAAAAAAAACTCGTTAATATTTCGCAATACTCGGACAAAAGGGCGATTATATTCAATATTATATTATAGATTGTTACAAAGTCGTCTCTCTCTGCGAGAGGCGAGTTCGCGTACACGCACGCGGTGGTATGACAAAGACGAAAGATGCATAAAAGATAGAGAGAGTGAGACAGAGAGAGAGAGAGACGAAGGAGAAACAAAAGGGTTCCGTATTTGAAAAAGTCGCTTGAGAAACACATAGTTACTTATGACGTACCGGAGAAAGATGAATAAGAAAAAACATAAGAAATAGACAAATTCAAACGCTCTTCGTTCGAGTCTATATGTTTCTAAAGACTTTTTTAAAGACTGCTGAGCCGCACTCATGGCGTAATAATATATTATAAATACATGTGGGGAGGAGCGCACTCGCGCGACGCCACGCGCCCGAAGACGAAAAAAAAAATTAGCTAATTCTCAATGCGTACGCGCGCGAGTGCCATATACCATTATACATGTATAAGCGGGTGACATTAACTCACATTCACATACAACACACATATGCAGATTTGCAGAAATGAATGAGGTGGTGGTGCTACGACTGCTACTACGCGGATCTACTTCGATATTATATGTATATTATGAGATGTAAAACACGTAATAACGAAAACGAAAAGGCAAACACTAAGTAAATAGTATCACTAACACATACTTACGCGCGTAAACACAAACAGATTCACGTACACTTATACTGTAGGTAAATAGAGGCGCTTTCGAGAAAGTCAAAAACCCCATTTTTAAAAGAAATAAAGAAACTCTCGCCGAGGAGAGTGTGGACGAAATATATATCTATATATTATATATAAGATGAATAAAAAAGGATAAATATATATCTATATACATACGTAAAAGAAAAGTATAAATAGACTAAAAAGTAGTTGAAAGAAATGTGTATATCTTGAATTTACATATAAACTATACTTTTGTGAACGGAAAAAATGTCGATTTTTTTGTCGCGAATCTATACATATAATTTTTTGACCGAGAGCAATTAGATGAAAAAAAAAAATATAAAGAAACAATAACAAAAGTAAATTCGCCGCCTGTTCAGACTCTACTCGGAGATGAGACTTTGATCGATCCTGCCATATGGATTTTTTCATTTCCCTTCGAAGCAAATAATGTATATCCACGATAACGCAAGATCCATATTATTATTATAAACATAATGAGAAAAGCAAAAGCAGAATAATAGACGCAAGACAATTCACGCGCGTACCGCAAAGTCTTGTTTCCGCAAAACAGTACAATCTTCTAATAATAAATGAAATAAAGATGACAAAACGAACTGTGTGTGTAATTTTTGCAGAAAACAAAAAAAAAATCGTCCAGCGCAGCGATCTAAACCGAATACTAAAAAAAAGAATACATTGCATACATAGCTTTAACGAAGTAATAAAAAAAAAAACAAAGAGAAAGACGAAATAATAAGAGATGAAACAAAGAACTCGACATTCGTATTTCGCGTCCATATTTTTTTATCGAAGTAATAAGTCGAAGCGAGGATCTCGGAGTCTATATATGTGAAAAAAAGTAAATAAAATAACGTAAACAAGAAAGAGTAAATAATTAATTAATTGTAAGACGATTACACACGGTACCTATTTGCTATAAATAATCGCAGTCTCGTTCTCGCAGCGCGTATAATATATATATATAAATATAAATATATTCTACGAGAAATAAATCGATCGCGTGCATTTTCGCAATATATACATAATTATGCATACATAACGCGTATGAATATAAATATATATATTCTTCGTTACGTGTTTAGTTGAAAATGAAGCGCGCGCGCGCGTCGAGAGCTCTCACCTCGCGCCCGCGCTTCCGCTCGAGGAAAAAGTCTGGTAAAAAAAATAAAAGAAAGAATACGCGCGCGTCATATACGTACATACATACACACGCATATATATATATAAAGTTCGAAGCCGATTGGATTCCTATATAGTTCGAAAAGCCAGTGTCCGATGAAATTACACGCATATATATATATTTTTCTGCCCGGTATATGTACATAGATATATGCATATACGTTTTACCCGACTTTTTCCCGCACAAAATGGTCCGCACACGGGGCGTCATCGACAAGTATTATATATATACATACATCTACACATGTTGCGTGCGCGTGCGAAACGTTGTGAGCATCAGGCGGCGATGCCGAATAGCGAGCTGTGTGTTTCATTCAGGGTGTAACATTATAATTTTTTTATTATATACTTAAAAGTCATTTTTTTACGCTACGACGACAGATCGATACGTTGCCTGTCTTGCGCCTTCGACGACCTGTCGCTTTTATATATAGGTCTCGTGTATTTGAGAATCTTTCCTTAGACGCAAAGCGAATCTTTTCCAAATACCGTATGCGAGAGCATTTTTTTAATCACGCGCGTCACCGAGACGCCAAAGACACGCAGCGCCAACGAGTAATATTTTTTTACATTGCTGTATATATAACACACGCTGAATGAAACACGAGCGAGATTTATATAGATATAGTTGTAACAGAAGCACAAAATGTTCGTTTTTTTGTATACTAGAAAGAAATTTTTTGATTTTTCAATAAAATTGCAATACATGATTACGTCTGTCTGATGCTTTACAACGTTTACCAGTATTAATATAAGACAAACCCATTGTAAAGCGCGCGCACGCGCGTGCAAGGGCGATGTATAACTATATATACTCGTGGGCGCCCTGCGTGGCCAAACATATGTATACCCACACAGACACACACGCAGCCATTGTATATTTGCCGATTTCGATATTCCGCATTTCGTGGCCGAGGGAGAGTATAAAGTGGAGGAAGACGAGTAAAAAAAAGAAACACAGATTCTATATATATTTACCGTTTAAGACGATTCTATATATATATATATATATAAATAATTATGTGAATACATTGCGAGATAGAGATGCGCAGGAGGGATATGCAAAAGAAATAAAATAAAACGAGGCTTGGCCGACGATCACGTGCATAAAAAAGAAAAATCGACGAGAATTATACAAGTATAATATACATAAATACAAATATCAAGTCCTAGCGAGTACCTTAGAGACGGACGCTCCGATCCTCTCTTCTTTCATTTTTTGTGAGCAAGATGCGTATATGCGTATATATGTGATTATGGAGAGAATTTCGCGCGACATGTGAGAGAGAAGATTATATAGTTTCGAAAGTGAGATAGCGTGTGTGATATGACGATATAATGCGATTTCAAATGAAGTTTGTCGATTTTAAGTCTAGCGAATATAATTATTGATATCATTGTAAGCGTATAGATCCTCTTTTTTCTTATCATGCCCGTATCATGATAAACGCAGGGAAGCCGAGTCTATAATAAACAAAAAAGAATTTTAAGCAAAAATAAGTAATAAAAAACAAACAACGGTGTTTTGAGGCGAAGAAGTTTGAAAACTTGCGTCGCCACCCCGCGCGCGTTGCGTTTCAAAACACTCATTATAAGAAAAAATAATAATAATAACGCAACGCCGCGGGATGAATGATATATAACGAAAGAGACACACACCCACATACGCATAAACACCCATAATAGACACACACACACATACACCATTGCAAAAATATATAATAGGAAATAAATGCGAGAAGCGAGAACTCGAGAATCGACGAACGAGCGAAAACGATGGGCAACGCGCTCCCGCGCGCGCGTGTGCGCTTATAACGTTTCCTCGTTTCAGTTTTTTTTTTGTTTGT
>JAPYZO010002227.1:0-15265 GCA_030522905.1 Torymus flavipes
ACAGCGCGGTCCCTGCACATCTTTCGCTGCAATTTCTCCGGGGCTTGAATCCGTTGCTCTCGGCTGATCCTCATTAACCCGCGGTCCCGTGTGTCTCTTCCTTCTTTTCTCTCTCGGCCCCACAGCCAAAGGACTCGACTTCCGATCCCATCTTCTAGATCGGCAAGCGAAAAAAAGGGCCGTGGTAGCAGAAAAAAAACGCGAAACGGAGCCAGAAGAGAGAGAGAGAGAGAAAGAAAGAAACGCTGCTCCGCACGCTCTCCTCGAGCAATTAACCCCGCGGTGCCGCTGGCGGAACGAGAGCGCATCGCTCTGCTGCTGGTCTCGTGTTGTCGCCGTCGTCCGTCCGTCCGCCTCTCCTGCAGTGTGTGTATATATATATGCGCGAACAGAAAGAGAAAGAGAGAGAGAGAGAATGCGACCGAGTGGCGAGCCGAGTCGAGCCGAACCCGAGTTCGTTGAACCCCTGGAGTCGGGCTAAGGTGATCGAACCTGTTATGTACACGTACGCGTTCATATGTATATGTACGTACACATACATATATATAATACACATGTACATGGCCGTGCGTGCGCGCACACACGCGCCTGCCACGTGTGTACCATTTGAAACTTTGAACCTAACGGTGCTGCTGCTGCTCTCTGCGCAAGATTCTCCCTCTCTGTCCCCCCATATCGACTCCTCTCTATACCTTTCTCTCTGTCCTATCCCTCTCTCTCTCTCTTTCTCTAACGCTTCTATCGCGCGAGCTGCTGCGCTGATTTATGCGATAGACGACACGCCAAGGGTTCGCGGCGCCGAGACCCGATGACCTTGATAAAAGCTCGCGCGAGCAGGATAAAGCTGGCCGCGTGTGTGTAGGCGCCTATGGGTATATATATATCGAGAGATGACGGCAGTGTGTGTGTATGCACGCCCACGCGACGACCCTATTTTATTGCGACGTGACTCTGTGTGTAAGCACGGCCGTCGTTCTCCGCGGATTTTTCGCGTTCACTGGGTAATTAGGTCTTGTTTGCGCATTTTTTCCTTCTCCTCTTTCAACCATAACTTTGGTCCTGCAGAGCATATTAGCGCTGTGTTGTGTGTGCGTATATCCGTTGCGACAGCGTATACGCGACAAACTGCCCATTGTTTTGGAACGACGAACCTAGGGAAAAATATATATATATATAATATAACCGCGGTGCACTATACATTAGAATAATCTAACCTCGTAATACGTAACAGCACATCTCCATTTTTATTGTCATCCATGCATATATGTATTATTCGTTTCATTTGTCCCGACGAACGAGCCCCTATATATACGCAACAATAGCAGCAGTGCACGCCCGTCACGTCGATTACGCGCATACTACACAAGCTGAAAAGAAAGTCGAGCTGTCAATTCATTCGGGTTGACGGAGCGACTGGCTCCCTCGAAATTCGTCCATCACGAAAGAGAGAGAGAGCGACGGACGGGCTGTACTCCCAATATCTATCCGCGCGCGATCGAACGGACGTGCAGGCGGACCGCTCTGAGCACGCGTCTATTTTCGAACGGCGCCGTTCTGGAAATTCCAGAGAGTTGAGAGAGAGAGAGAGAGAGAGAGCTGCGCGCACGCGCTGCCTGCAGGAAACGGCCTCACGTGCAAGGGATTTTCGGACGCGGGAGAGAAAGTTCGGAAATAGACGCGCCCCCGCGACGCAGAAAGCGCGATGGTCCTGTCGATATATACGAAATATAGCATGTTTTCATTTGTTTTAGGCCTTCCTTTTGTCGTCAACAGCGAGCTGTCTACGTCACGAGCTTTTTGCTGCGATTTCGAGTAATAACGTGGCATGAGTTGTTTTTCTACTTTATTAATATACACAAGTTTCAATTCAGTCAAGTCATTTTCGACATAAGCGACTCTTCATTTAGCCCATGCAAATGTTAACCAAGCATTGAGCGACGGGGATTTCCCCAAATGCACTGTAAACCGAAAGTTTAAATTGGTTCCTCTGTAGAATTCCCAGTATATATGCATGCGACAAATTTAGGTCTAACTTGCGACTCTCCTCTGTTTGCAATAACATATTCTCGGAGTGCACGTTGACGCGTATACACATGCAATGAAACTTTTCCAAGTATTATATATTGTGTAATAACCGTATTATTTGAAGCGAATTAAACCAAATTACTATACACTCGTTACAAAGAAAAACAGCATTATTATGCCGGAAATTAAAAACTCGACAACTACCCCATAACAAATAAAACACTTTCCAAATGATTTTTTTTAATGTTCTTCCCGCTAGACGTTGCACCCGAGAAAACCCGATTATATAGCTATGGCAGAACAGCAACCCTCGATCTTTGTCCACGTGGCCCACGGTGGCCCGTCTTTGTCTCTTTCATCGCGGACGTAAAATGCATTTTACGAGGCCGTTTGCGGCGTGGCCTCGAGAGCGCCCTATCCCCCTGTGCACGCGCGCGCGAGAGAGAGAGTCTAGACGGCGCGCAAGCGCGGGGTGAAAAAGGAGCAGCGAGACCTTTATTGGCGCTTCGCGCGACTCGTGCCCTGCGCGGTACTCGGCTATGTTCTAGCTTACGCGAGATAAGCGAAGACGTAGCGCTGCTGCCCCGGAGCTTCTGGATTTTACTGTGTGAATCCACGGTGACGCAGACTTATCAGCATATATACTTATCAGTGTCGAAAACCTTTGTTTTGCCAACTATTTTTCTCCTATAAGATGTAAGTTCGCGCATAAGTTTGTTAATCATCACCTCAAAGTTAAATATCTAAAAATCTTGAAATCTGCGCAAATGTCTAATTCGCAGCTATAATAATATACAATCGATTAGCATTTTAATTGAAACTTGACTCTCTGTAGGATTTCATTAAAAAAGTCTATATATTTTAACTTGCTCGGGTGTGTGTATGAGTATACGCGGCTCTCCAAACAGAGTCATAATAAGGCAGAGGTGCTTTGCATAGATCGTGTGCCGCGGTGTTTAGCGAGGCGGCACACGCATGTCGGCGCGCGCGCGCGCGAGCGGCTAGTTTGTATTAGTCTTGCTTTAGCGCTCGCGCGAGCCAAAGTGCAAAGTGAAAGTAACATTCTAGTCACGTGACAGGAGCGCACGCGCGCGGACTCTCGCGTTACACGCATCTTCTTCGCGTCATTTTTCTCCCAAAGCGCGCCAGCTCTTTCTCTTTCGTTTCTTATTCTCTACTTTTTTGTTTTTTCCGAAAAAACTCTATGCAGATCGAAGCCGTATACAATTTCCGGCATCTATATATAGCTGAAGTTGACACATTTATCTGTATTGACCTTTTTCAAGTGAATTACGTCAGAGTAAAAAATCCTTCGAGTGCTTTTCAAAGCGTACGTTGAATATAAAATGTAGGATATTGAATTTAGAATCTGTTTAAGGTTTTACATTGTCTTGTAGTGTATAGAAGAGATTTCCCCTGATACAAAAGATATACTTGTTGTTTCGTATATTTGAAAAAATACAAGAACATCGAATAATCTCATAATGAATAAAAGAAATCACTACCAAAACTTGACTTTTTTTAATACAGCGTACAAGTCACATAGCTATAACTGAGTGCACATGAAAGTTACAGACAAAGCTGATAATGCATTTACAATCAACTCGAAGGCAAATCGTCGTACGATCGTAAAATCTTCCGCATATAACCGCTCGAAAAACAAATGTCTTCCGACACTACACAACCACGCGTCGTAAAAAGTCACCATCCTCCTTTAGCGCATATCTCTTACAGCGAGACTCTCTCTCTCATCCCATTTTTTTTCACCCTCTATTATTCTCCTCCATCATCGCAGTCGCTGCACTACACACACACACATGCTCCGCAAAAAAGTCGCGCACGCGTCGGCTTACGTAAGGAGCCGCGCCGTGTCGCTAACCTCTCCCGCGATTATTCCGATTTCCACGTGATGCGGTGGCGGCGTGTATATATATACTGCTCGAAAGCGCGAGGGAGAGTTGCAAAATCACGAGGCGAGCGCTAATTGAGCGGCTTTTATGATCGTCGTTGGTGCGAGGTGCCGGATTTTTTCCTCTCTTTTCTCCGCTGAGCGTCTTTCCCTTCCCCGCGTGCGCGCTTAGAAAACGTGTTTTTGCGCTCGCGCTCTCGCGGGCGAGTGACACGCAAAGAGCTGCATGTAGGATAAACGCGCCGTTTAGAATCTCTTAACGCGCGCTGCAACTCCTTCTCTTCTTCGCCTTCTTCTTCTTCGTCTTCTTTGCGGTTTATATCTTCATTAAGTAATTTTCATTAAGTGTTTATGGGCACGGTGTTTATATTAAATAAGGTGTGCGCGCGCGCGCGCGACTTTTTTTCCCGGCAAATTATTATGGTACCGACGAGCTTGCAATGAAAACACACTCCAAGGTGTACATTCGCTCACGTATACGTGCGATTTTAACGATCTACTAGATTCTTCAAATATTTTCAATTAATTTTTCTTAATTCTTACAGGTCTTATAATCTACACGTGCAACAATTGTTGGAAATACTTGTTGTATTTATTGTGAAATATCAAAGAAATGTATAGCATCACCCAAGACAGTAAAAATATTGATTATAGACGCTGTAAATATATATATTTCGTTGGCGCGCATCATGATAAAAAATTCCAGCACCGTATTGAGCGCAAAAAATTAATTAACATTCGTCCATAATGAAGCGTTAAATTTAAGCTCAGCCCACTTACAGCACACCGATATATATATACACGTTGGCAGAGTGCACACAAGTACCGTTACGGCGTCCCCATCGCCTCGGCGATCATAAACGAGGGTAAAAAACTCGTAAAAATTAGCAAACGCGCGCCTCGCAGTGCAGCGCGGCCCCAGCACCCGCGCAGTTCTCCGCTCTAATCGCCGTATAGTAGCATAATGCGCGCGCACTCGAGTCCGATATACCGGTGCGTCGGTGCGCAAACCAAGTGCATGCGAACTCGACATTTACGCATAAGATAAACATTGTTCAATAACCAATTGTCTATGAGGACATCGCGCAGTGAAGGAGTTACGATTTCTTGCTTAAATAAAGTATACAAGAGTATATATAACATATTTTTAGTTGAACTCTGATACAATAAATTTTTCCTTTTTTAAATACCTAAGAAAAAGAGTAGAAAACACGCATATATGCAGGGAAGGATAGAGCATGAGACGAAAAGTGCGAGAGGAGACGTAGACGAAGCTGCAGCGCGTAAGAGAAGTGCAGTACAGCATTTAACGAGCGAGCGCCGGGGTCAGGGGGCGGGAGAGCGAGAGAACGCTCGCGCAATTCGCGCGAACAAGCGAGACTCGGTGGGGGCGGCAAGGAGGGCCCACACAGTCTCTCATTCCGCCGGCAGAAAGCCACAGCGAGTGAGCACGAATGACGGTGAAGGGGTGACACGTAGTCGCCGTCGCAGTCGTTCGTCGCTCGTCGTCGTCGCGGCCGGGGTCAATGCACCGGTAATCTCGCTGAAATGCCCCGCGCTCCGCACCGCTATCGCGTGTACGCTATATATGCATGCACGCGCGCGCAGGAGCAGCCGCGCCAAAAATAGGGTGTCGCTGCTGCGCGAGCGGCCGCAGAGATCTCTTGCCCATTGTCGCGCGCGCACGCTTATTCGGCCGCGGACTGCGATATGCATCGTTTGACGGAGAGGCCGGAGGGCTTGGTTGTATACTTTTTTTCTTTTGGCCCGCCCGCGCCTTTATTAGCTTCTTTATTAGCTTTCTCTAATGGATTCTAATGAGAGATGATGGAGATTTTTATGTGTGAGTGGGTCTGCAAAAAATTCACCCTTCAAAGCTCACAGCCTTCTTTTTACCGCGACGATAACAATTCGCTCTCCGCATGCCGTTTTCTTCACTTTCGGTCGCTCTTTTTATGCCTGCGCGCTGTTTGTCTCGGCAAGATTGATGTATTGTTGTGTTTTTTCGGTTCATTCCAATGTGTATATCAAGTCACATATTATGCACGAAAAAAAAAATTCAAAATCTTACATGATTTATTGAATGAAGTGTACTTTCTTTAACAATAAACGGCGATAAAAATTTGAGTAATTTTTATGAAAATGTTTATTCAGTTTGCTTTAATTTCTTAATGAATAATAAATAATATTTTAGTATACGATTTGAAATATTTCATTTTTGTTTCTTTATATAAAAATATTTAACAAGCTAAAATCTTAATCTGTTCAAGTTCAAGGAAAAGATTCTACATTTCTCGAAATTAAACATAAACAAAAGATATGATTATAAATAGATGTCATTCAAGTATTTTATGGAAATAGATAAATGTTTAATATTTATAAGCCAAATTTATTTTCTTGAATACAAAATGGGGTTTGGAAAGATTTTATCGTTTCTTCCGCTTTAACAAAATAACTCACGTTTCAAATAGTCCCAATCGTTTGTAATATATGTTAATATTACAAAATGCGCGGGAAAAGTTATATATCGTATCATGTATATCATTTCAGCGATAAGAGTCGGCCAAAGCTTTTTACAGACAATAAAAAAGACTGCGCGTCTCTTATCAACGTATGTCAATTTCTATTAAATGTGCGAAAGAATTCGCGGAGCAGCTCTTTTGTCTTGTAATTTTGAATTAATCACTTGCTGACTTATCGATGTGATACACCTCGTGCGACTTGAGAACCGAAGATAAATAAATACGTTATGTAGTGACTCTGCTCTTTTATAAGACATGATATCAACGAATGCGTAAATGAATGCTCACGTTTGTTATTATTTTATTATAGCACTTGACTTTATGAAAATAGCTAAAGTTTCTCTAAAATAATAAATTTAACAAATTCTATGCGCTAATATTTTATTTCAAATAAAAAATCGATGTATTCAAATAAAAGATAAAACATAGATTATCCAAGAATGTCTTTCAAGCACTTAATAATTTTAATTCGAGTGATATGCAGCTGTTGAATTTCATTATGAAATATTGATCGAATAGAATGATAGGATTGCATTTGCTAAGTAGAGCGATTAAACAATTTGTTCCTAATTCTGAAAACTGTGTACCTAGATAATATAATCAACTTGAAAAAAAAAAATAAAATGCTCAATATACCTGCGACTATACGACAAGTCAGTCAGGTATATCAGTCGCTGCAGCGAATTATTGGCGCGTCTGCGAGATGGAAATAACTGCGTGCGCCGATAAGCAAATTAGAAAGCCGTGGGCAGAAGCTTCGGCTGCGGCACAGTGACACGTTGAGCTCCCTCGGTGCGCGGTCCTGCGTGAGCGAGTGCAATCCTGTTGCCGTACAGCTATAACGCGCCAGCTCGATCGCGCGATAATATCCAGCTTGTAGGCGGAGAGAGACGATTGTGTGCGTGTGTGTGTTTACCGCTCGAATCGCTTAATCGCCGGCTGACCGCTCGAAAACTCTTTCCCCCGCGACAAACCTTGCGTGACGTCCCTTGAAAGCGTTATAAGAGCTTTCGACGAATTAGGCTTTACGGCGACTTTGAACATTCTTGTTTGTTATTAAAAAGCTCTTTTTCACGCGAGCTTATTTCTCGTTTGGCTAAAGTATTGCAATTACAAAATGATGCGTTTACCCTAGATCCTTCCTGTATAAATATGTAAATATAATAGGAAACATTCGCCACTATAAATACCTCGCATCGATTGAGTTATTATGAGTCGAGACACGGTGGTATAAGATAATCAATTCGTAAGTACAAGTGCATTATTGTTATTTTAGCTCGGACCATGATGTTTAAAGTAAATGATAAAAGGTCAAGACACAATACATCTTTCGTAATTGACTTTCTTTAATTTTCAAAAAATATTTTTATTCTCAAAAAAAATATATATTTTAAATCGCATATCCAAAATTTATGATGCATTATATTGTTTTTTTAGCTAAAATTAAAATTAGCTGGAACAGGAAGACCATTAAAATTTATTGCTGACCCTTAAAACGTCGGTCGTGATGGCTTTTAAAAATGTTAATGAATTTTATTTGAATGCAGGAAGTTACTAAAGTAGTTTTATCGCAAACGTATTTCATGATAATAACACGTGTGTTTTTAAGTATTTAAAATTTTTTTCATAATTTCAAAGTTTCTACGTTACGAAGCTTTTACTTAATTATTAATATATATTCTCAACCGGAACAGCGCTGTGTTTTACATCACACACCGCATGCGGCAATTAAGCGGTTCCCTCATTGATCTAAAAATTCAGGCCGTCCAATAAAAACAATTCGATTGCCTCCAAATCCGCAGAAATATATATATATTTAACATTGCAAAAACTCTATATCGGACGACGTGTCAGAAACAGAAATCGTACGGCTTCGATTGCATTTCTGGAACAGACTCGCGGCCGATCGCAATAGGCCAACTTGCGCGCGCAGAGAGACGGACTTGCACATCGCGGCGAAACATGTTTTGCGTTTCATAAAACGGCGCAAAAAATCCTGTCCTAGAAACGCGAGACGCAAATAGAAGCCAGCGCCGCGGAGAAAGCCGACGGCCGATAGGGAGCCCCCAAGGAGCAAATAGGATCCCGCGCGCAGATTAAGCCGCCGCGCGAGAGATGCAGATGTCGGTAAGAGGAGAAGGGGGGGATATATACGCGATAAATATCGCACCGCGCACCGGCGTATAGGAATTAAAAAGAGTATACCTAGAAGCGATAATAATAACAGTAAGACCGGCGCGGTAATAATAAATAAAGGAGAACGCCGGAGCATTGGGCCCATAAAGAAGCTTTCCCGTGGGGGCATTTTTACCAATCTCTATCTCTCTCCCTCTCTCTCTCTTACTCGCGAGAGCTCTATGTGTCTGTCGAGAGGAGAGGCGTGCATGCATTGGCACGTTTATCGCCAACAAGAGAGAGAGAGAGAGAGAGAGAGAACGAGGCTCGGATAGACGGCGTGCCCATAGTACACCTACGCCTCGCGGCGGCGGCGGCGACGGCTTTTCTGGGCCGAAAAATGCAACGCGGCAAACGAGAGGAGACGCAAAAGGCCCCGTTCACTTCCGTGTTCGCGCGCGCGCGCGAGAGAGAGCCTATCTCTCTCGTTCATTGCCGCGGAGGGAGATACGTATCTGTGAATGTGCGCCGCTTCTCGATGAGTCGGCATTTTTCTCTTTCTCTCAACGACCGTGAGCCGCGCGCGCGCGCACACACCTGGAAATCGGCTATTTTTCCTCTTCCCCGAGATTATTGGGACGATGAGGAAAGTGTGACGCTCAAGAGAAAACCTGCGCGTAACCCAAGAATTCCGTTCTCCTCTTTACTACTTCCTGCAAACGACGCGCGTTTATCGTTCATCTTACGTTGTTTCTGATGGTCGCGATGATAACAATCCTACTTATCGAGTCGTCGCGCTGTGTTGGAGTTTAATAATAAAGAAGAGGCCGGACATGCATCTGGAATACGGGAGGAAAAAGTTTTTCAAAAAAGGTTTTTTCTATTGTGCACGTTCTGTAAGCTGCACGCGTATACTTCGGGCGAGTTTTACTTCCTTTATTTTTCAAACTACTTTTATTCATACGAGGCACGAGCATTGAATAATGATGATAACCAATCGACTGTAATGGTATGGTAATGTGAAAATGCCGGGGTTATTAAAAGAAATGCATATGCTATGAAAAAACAGGATAAAAGGTGCTTACAGAGAAAATAAATAATAATAGAAAAATAAGTTAAAAATAATGATAGTTTATGTATATATAAATATCAATTAGGATATTTTGCGAGACAATACAATATTTCTGTAATTATTGTCTCGCTCTTGGAAATTCTTGAAAATTTCTCTCTTGTCTTATCATTATTTCGATAAATTATTGCGATTAGAAAATGTTGAGTTATTTTCAAGACAAGACAAGATTCTTTATACATTCTTGACACCACAATCTTGATATTGTATCGAAAACTGTATATAAGTATTGTATCGATTATTGTCTTGAATATTGAGTCAAAACAATACAATATCAAGATTAATCTTGCTATATCCCGCAATCCTACTTGGTATATCTTAACTAAATTATTAATATCTAATGCGCAATTGGAATTTTAGAGCGCGAAATAATTTAATTGAATACAGTGATGCCAGTTAAGTGGAGGGCCGAGTCGAGATGCTGAGAAACTGTGTGTGTGTTCAGTAGGGAATCCAGTAAAGCCTCTCTAACTTTCTACATGCCTCAATGATTCTTCGCGATAATCATAATAATAATCACGTACCACGTGAACTGGAAGTAATAACGTTAGAGAAGATTATTTTAGGCGTGATTCAAACTCTAATGAGCGTACTACTTGTTTCGTGACCTCTTAAAACTTTATCATTTATAGTTTTATAAATTGTTATCGTTAAAAAAAATAAATTTCAGGTGAGTTTAATTTTTCACAAGAAAAAAATATCACGAAAAACGAAGCCTCTTGAAAATCTAACGGAAGCTTGTATATCTGTCACATGGCAAATTGTAGCCGCGCGAACGATATAGGAGCAGGAGAGAGGGAATGAGCCAGCGAAACCCTACTTTCATCGCGGTGATATATAGGAGAGCAGGGACCGCGCAGTAGGCAATTTCTTCTTCCGAGTCGGCGAAGAAAATCCAGTTGGCCCGAACGAGGAAGAGGAAGAGGAGGAGGAGGTGGACGAGGGGACCGAGCCAGCGATCGCTCGGTAGGTCGAAAAATGCGCGCGCGGCCAAAGTAGTTCGAGGCGAGGCGAGACCAGCCGAGCGCGCAGGCAAACATCAAGAGCACACGATTTTTCGATAGCCTGCACTGTAGCGCGGACTTTGTCCCGGCCACCAGCCGCCCTCGTAAAGTCTTCACAAACCTAACGGTCAATCACCTTTCTCTTATCATTATTTTAATAGCAAACTGCTATACACAAATAAAATAGCATTTTTTTTATTATAGCTGCAAAAACTACGCAGGCAAGTTCAATTTTCCCCTTTTTCCAATAACGTAAGAATCTTTTCAACAAAATGACGATCCCTTTTCAAGAAAATTGTGCGGCTCGTACATCACAGTGTTCGCAATACCCACGAGACAGACAGGCAATGCCGCAAAAGCGACCTCTCCCTTTATATAGATATATATCTCTTTGTGATTTCGGGATGTACTGCCGGGTTGTGCTTTTTTAATCCGGAGCTGCCACTAGAGAAATGGAATTTTCGATAAGGTAGGTGATATTTTCCCAGATGTGCAAAAGAATTCCATCGGTTCGCAAACTCTATATCGATTGCATCGACCAAACAAGTTTTAGTTTCAAGTTATATTCTAATTTTAGAATAAAATCATTTCAAATTTCGATCGGATATTCCTTGTTTTCGTAAAATTTAAATTGAACTAAAATATTCATACTTTCAAAATATACCTTATTTGTTCCTTTAGCAGTTTCATTTAACTTGTTTTTTATTGCTCGATGTGTAATTTTATTCACCGGTCCTTCACCTTCGCCTACACTCACGTAAACACTTGAAAGGAGTTTTCAATTAAACTTGACGCACAAACGCAACAAATTGTTCACCACAACAACTGTTCACTACAACTGTTTCGACAATAAAAGCTGAAAACGTATTATTTATCACGTGTACGCGTGCTAGAAGACTTCCTTCTCTAGTGAAACACATAACTCTCCTGGCTCACTAAACGTCTTCGGATGCCGCTTTATAACTGCCAACCGGGTGTAGACCCTCCCTATTTATAACGTATTACCTGTATCCCCACTTTCCACCAGTAATCTTTTGTGATCCCCAAATGCTTCACCTTTGTACGCTAACTAATGTATGTCCATTTCTAAAGAGAGTAGCTCTATAGAACTAGTTACCTTGAGCTCTAGTACACTGTGTGCGTATAAAAGATTACGGCATTGAAAATGATTTTTCTAATGTAACTGCTTGAATGCCATATGTGCAAGTAGAAAACTAACTTTTAATACAGTACGCGAAGGAAGTTACAAAATCACGGTAAAAAACAAGTTTGATAATAGTTGTATTTAACAGTAGTTTTCTCGTTGTTTTTCTTTTTTAAATTTGACCTACAATAATATCTGCAGATAAATTATTATTGATCTTTATCGAAATTTTCGTAGGCTTTGGCTTTTTGAAAACCAGTCTACAGGATCAGATTTATCTCAAAAATCACAATTAATTCTTTTGTTGCCAGTACAAAGCTTCAAACGAGTTTCACATGTTCCAAAAACCTTTGTAGCTTCCTGCCCTTTCATTTACCCTTGTTATCTCTGAATTGTGAGCGTTATGTACTCTTTAAAGTGACGAAAAGTTTCACTTGAGCACCACGTAAATTTACATAAATTATGTAAATATTGTGAAAAAGGAAATGAAACATTGAGATTTTTTTTTTTTTTTTTGCTTGATTATACTATTCAGGGTTCAGAAAGCTCAATAAATAATGAAGAAACTGATATAACGAATAAATAAACAAAACAACGATATTTTCAGACCCATCATGACAATCATCGCGGAGCAATGTGTTTATATCCAGAAGGCATTCTAGTATCTCATAATCTTCCCACCCCTCGTAACTCGAACAATGCGACATTGGCTCGAGGGTCATAAATAATCCTTCCAAAGAAACAATCAGCATGAAAAGTCCCTCGATCCCGCGCGAATAAATCAGCGACACACAACGCCCCTCGGACATAAGGAGTGCGAGATCCATTCAAAGATCCACCTATCCCACCTCCGCGAGTCGTGTCATACTGCCAGCCTCCCCCGTGTATATATATATGTATGCTACACGGAGCCGGCGCGACACACATAACGCTTGCGCGAAAAATGCACGCGACATGTACATACGCATAAATATACGAGCAGAGTTAACCTAGAAATCGAAGCCAGCCGCGCGGCCACTTCCGTCTGCCGGCTTTTCGCCCGCTTATATAGCGCGCCCGCGCGCAGGACGAGACTGTGGAGAGAGAAGGAGAGAGCCGTAGGTGTCGCGAGCGCAAAAACTTGTAGGTTGGTAGGTGGAATATAGGTACCGCCCATTATTATGCCTCTCTGCCTACCTACTCGCCGCCGCCGGCACCGGCGCCGGTCACAGCAGCTCGCGCCCGTTACGTTCCGCTAGATCGCGCTCGTAAATCCAAAGCGGGGGCTATACACTTATACGCATATATATGATGCAGTCTCCTTCTCGCGGCCATGCGAAAATCCAGTGCTGCGTGGCTCGAGATCAGGTCCGCCGATCGCACGCGCCCACGCTATGTACCTACTTGTTCTAGTAAACATTTTGATAAACGCGTAGTTTTTTTCTAGATGCTATAAGGAATTAACATTTCAGACCCGTGATAGATGATAATGATTAGCAACTAGTTTATAAATATATGCATTTTCATTGACTATGTGTGTGATCTTCTAAGTTTTGAGATTCTGTATAGTGAAGTTATCAGTTCAGTCGATAATTGGCTTATATATATATTGATCAGTCACATGATTCAGCAACTTAGAAATAAGATACGAATGTCTTCATTCAAATAAATTAACATGCGAAATCTTGAATTTGTTCTACTTCAATTTTCACATTTCTTGTGCAATGAACAAGATATTCATAAGCCGCAATTCAGATTTGAGTACACAAGCTTTTACATCGAATCTGCTTATCGTTTATTAACCTATATTCAGAGTTGAACGCAAGGCGGAAGGAAAATGTTGCAAAGTCGCGCGAAAGTCGCGACGAGTCTTTTCTCCTCTTCGCGATATATCATATATACGAGCATTGACTTGCAGCTGCGACAACGACGCGCAGATTTATTATCGAGATGACAGTTGGATGTTTAAGCGGAAAAATATTTAACCCATTAACACGCAAAAGTCTTGAGATTCTTGTTGCACTTTAGAAATCCTCATTTTCCTTGAATTTACGTGTTGCGAAAAATAGCATAGTTATATGATTTTTTTAAGCCCTGCACTTGTATTCAAAATTTGAAGCTTAAGCTTATTTACACATGACGAGTAATACTTAATACAACAATTTTAACATGTGGAAAGCGTTCTCAAATTTCTTTGGACAGAAAAAGCTTATTTTAACGAATAACATTTTTAACTCAAATTGTTCTACCTAAAATGATGATGAGCCATGAGCGTTGATTAAATGGCTGCATTTATCTCACCTGAAACATAAACAAGAAAAAATACTTATTAAAATGTTTTAAAATAGAAAAAATATTTTTAATAATTTTCAGTTTTATACATTTTGAAATAATAACTTTTATTTTTTAAACATTTAATTTAATTGATATTCTGTACTGTCGATATTTTAATTCCTTACTAAATATATTCGATAAACATGAAATTAAGAAATCATTGTTAGTTTCAGCGAAGTGTAAATGTTACACAGCTTTTAAAAGAATGCATTGCGGAGCGGCTTGCATGAAAACCGCAATGTACACAGAGTCATAGTGAGAACAGACGCGCATTGTCTCTGTATAATCTGGACAATATCGAGCGGCGCATTTCCGAGTTACTTGGAAATTATACAATTGCAGTAGCAGACGCGTTACGCTCCCGTTGCACAACGATATTATACAATTATGCAAACACGCGCGACAGCATCTTTTCACATTAAATCCTGATCCACACTATACTTTCATCGCGATTGTTTGTTTTTACAAACACGATGATCTTTGATTATTATTTCAACGCTCATACTAGGATAATTTTCCGTCTAGACAAGATTATCAATATGACAGATGAAAAAATCATCAAGCGTAAGGTAAAACGAGAATTTTTCAATGTCGATAGAGGTTTTGCATCGCATAGATGAACTAACGGTGTTTGAGAAAGTTTTAATTGACGGTTTTTCAAGATAGTTTATAATGAGTTTTGAGATAAATACGGTAAAATAAGAAGAAGGCTGTGCATAATGTATCGGGATTATATCGCAAACGTGTATTACAAATCTATCAAGCTAATTCTAATTAATTTTAAGTGGCGGCTAAAATCAGCTCGCGTACGTGTATTGATTTTGCCAAGAACCCGCCTCGTATCCGACGTACGCTTCACCTAATTAAAGCCTTGTTAAGTAATATCACCGATAAAGTTTTCCTGGATAATCATTAATAACATAAACAAGCTATTAATATAAATAAGTTTTCACGTGTTAAACTGTTCAGTAATTGCTGAAACCTTACGTAAATGCAAAAATAATAATATTTTTGTACAATTTTAATGAAAAAAAAGTTTGTAGTTATCGCCAAATCGTCTAATTATTATGAATTATTTTTTTCCCAAGTAGAAAGTTGTACTAA
>JAPYZO010002229.1:0-15592 GCA_030522905.1 Torymus flavipes
AGATTAACTCCTCTACCGATAGGCGATTTTACAAAAGACGAAAAACGGCAGAATATTTCTTAAAAGCAAAGAGAGAGAGAGAGAGAGAGAGATAAAGAGAGAGTGAGAGAGAGAGAGGCACCCCGATGCAAAAAGTTCAGGTATGAAAATTACCAAAAACACTTTATTGTTTAATAATCAAAAAAGAGACGTTTTTCATTTATAAAAAGGAGAAAAAAGTTACAAGCAAATGGTGATTTTTTACTTGGACTTTTTAAAGCGCGCGTGCGGGTCATGCAGACAGCAAACCAATAGTCGATGTTATTCTAAAAGTCTAGTTCTATAGTAGCACAAGGTGATGTGGCGTATTATTATATATATTACTATACATAATGTTTCGAATACTTATATTATTATATGAGATTACAACAAAAATAATGAACTAACGAGAGAACAACAGCCGGTTGAAGTAACTTTACACAGCATACATATACTAATATAAATATAAATAATAAATATACGTGAATGTGTTTATTTTGTACTCAATGTATTTCACGTCGATGTATTTTTCGCGAACGTAAGAGAAAGAGAGAGAAAATAGTAACGAAAACAGCTAGCGATGGGGGAGGACGACAAAGACAGACACGAATTGTTAATCGCAACTGCATGCGAGATTGAAATAGAGAGAGAAAGAGCGAGTCGTGTGCGGGAGAGAGAAAAAAGAGAGAGAGAGAGAGAAAACTCCTTATTTCCTTGGCATGAAGATGATGAAATAGAGAGAGAGAGAGAGAGAGAGAGAGAGAGAGGGCGAGGGGAGGAGAAAGAGAATATGTCCTGGCAGTGTATAATATCCTCTTATGCACTTATATTTTAACATATAAAACTGACGGCGTGTGAACATAGATTTTATAATGTTGTAATAAAAAATATTTCTCTTCGTACAAAAAGAAACAGAATCTATCCTCTTCGTCTTTTCCTTTGGCATATATTATCATTTGACATATATACATGAGTATCGTGTAGTTTAGTGCTTGTAGATTGCACAAGGCTCAATGCGATGTTTTAATGTTGATTGATGTGATCTTGATAAATGTTGTTTATTATTAAGATCAATGATTTATATTATTAATTTTTGGAAATTTATCGTTGAGTTTTTCGATAGTCGGTTGATGAGTTAAAGTGATAAGCTATACTTATCGATTTGAGTCTTGCACAATCATTGGATGAAGAATATAGAAAGCAAGTATTCCACGATAAACTCACTTGTCACGATGCGTCATTCATTTATATTGAATAGCCAAACTGTCATTGTAGATTAATAAAATATAAACATGCATTTCGTAATTATTGGTTAATATTATTTTAGAAAGTAGACATAATTTTTGTTTAATGTACCTAGAATTTTTTGAATGGTGATACTATTTGTACGACAGAGCCGGACTCACCAATCCTCCATAAAGCACTTTCAATAAAGCACTTTCGTTCATCATAGAGAGTATAAAAATATTTCTCTTAAAGGTTATTTTTTAGTATAGTGATTTAAAACATACGTCACGCAGTAGGGTCACAATAAATTAAAATCTGTTGTACAAATAGACTCAACTTCTTATTCTAAGCTTATAAATAGTTGAGTGTCATGAATAATACAATAATATTTCTACCTCTCGTTTAATACTAATATTATTGTAAAAATAGATTTTGAGTAGCTTTTCATATTTCTTGTTTGCATGTTGTTGCTTTATTCCATATCAGAAGTATTTTTTGAGTATAATTTTAAAAGTAGGGTCGATTTTAGTTACATGTACATAGAGTATACTATTTTTTATTTAGCATATGTTTTAATATTGAAAAAATATGAAAGACTGATGATCTAAGAACAAAAGTTAAAACCTGAGAACTTAAAAGACTACAAAGTACCATTTATACAGGTTACAATTCGGAGCAAAAAAATATTGTAACTACATAGGAATAAAAAAAGTATTGTTTTTTCATAAAGAATGTATTTATTACTAAAAGTACGTATAAAAAATTTCATTGTTTTCGTTATAAAAATCTTAACATCTATATACATTTGGCGCAAAACATTATCTATGGCGTATAATAAATAAACATTCAATAATCTCATTATAAGTGGCACTATAAGTGGCCACTAAACGATCGATAAAAGATCATAAAACATTTACAAAATAGTCTATAGATTAAAAAACTATGCATCGCACATATCTTCACTATCGTATTATTTACAACGGTTAAACATTAAACACAGACTCATCAAATCATCAAAAAGTAAAAAAGAAACGCTCTTCGCTCAAATTTCCATAAATCATTCGTTGCTCGAGTGTCCGATCTCTTCATCTTCCTCGTCATTTTTCTGATGCTCGTAAATTGGTTGCGGACGCTGACGTCTGCTTCTGAACACGAGCTTCTCGAACACCATCACCGGCGACTCGAACAGCAGGCTGAATACAAACGCCAGAACAATGGAAATGGCGAAGTCGCTCAGGTAATAGTTCCACTGCGAATTAATGTATAGGTTATTTGTTGGTTGCATTGTTTGGGGTCGACGGAAAACTTTTGTAGGTACTTACGACAAGGAAGTTGGAAAAGTATCGGGGCACCCTGAGCGCCGAGACCTGCATGTTCTGGATGACGATGTGCACGAGGTAAATGCAGTAGGATAGTCTGCTGAGCGGCAGAAACATCTTCCAGGATAAGAAGCGCGTCACGGGCCCTGTGAAATAACGATAAAATACATTTTTAAGTATAATCAATTAAAACCTGAATCCAAACTATTTTATAAAGTCTGCTCTATCTCAAATATTTTCCTATAGTTATAATAGAAACATATTTATTAATGTGATAATTAACTAAGCTAATGTACAATAAACTTCATCAACAGAATTTCGTAAAAGAATATAAGTGGTTTCAAACGGTTTATTCCGTTGACCATTTTAACGAATCTGCGAATATTAATAATACGTATGAAATTCTGCAGTGAACTTAAATTGTCTAGCAAATGATGAAGACACTGTCGACGCTCTGCTGCTTCAAATTTTACAATAATTTTCGCCACTCACCTCCATAGCCACTAACACTAGCGTAAATAATCCAGCCGATACCAAACGCCCAGATGTGCCTCGACGTGGCCGTGAAGAAGGTCTCCCAGAGAGGATTGTACACGTAGCTTGGCTCGATGAACGACCTCGTGCCAAAGGTGCAGAAGACGAACGAGGCGGCCGTCAGCGTCCATCCCAGATACACGCTAAGCTTGCTCAATCGCAGATGTTTGCCGGCCACTTCGTAGCCGAAGTAGATGCCGATCAGCCAGGGGCCAGCTCGGTTGTACGGCATCTCGTAGACGTTCTTGAATATATCCATCGCCAGTGTTATACTGAGGGCGCAAGGTTTTCTCATTTAGTAATAAGTTTTCATCTATGGTACATATTATGTGGGTGTTTGAAAAATTCTTTGGTGGATGGAGACTTACTTGGGATTGTGAGTGAACGAGACCGCGGGGTACTTGTTGATGCCGACGATCGACGCTGGCACGGCTATGGAAGCCAAGATAAGGAAGCCGAGAAAGCCCAGGCCGTATTTCGGTACCTTGTAGAGAGGGTAGAGGATAATCGGGGAGATCCAGAACAGTTGCATGTCCACCGCCAGGTACCACAAGTGTCCCAGGCACTGAAATGAATATAGTTTTTCAATTACTGTAGTCGCGTGATTAATTTAATGGGAGTTGCCGTAATACGATCTAGAAGTGTGTGTTTGTTATTGAGACACATAATAATAAGATGTTCTACAATTAAAACCTATAATCTCTAATGGCCAGTTTCTGCTTCTCTGTCCATTTTTAATCGGCTAATTTCTACCAGGGGAGGTGCATAGAATAATCATCTCAACTAATTGAAAGATAACAATTAACTCACAAATAATAATGATGAAAAAAAGAACTGCCAATATCTGAGAAATCTAGGAAAATCGCCCAATAAAATGCAATACCGCCGTACAACACTCCATAAAAAAATGAAAGCAACGAAAGCTCACCATATTATCTTGGTCCACGATGTTCTGTAGGTAGAGAAGATTGACCCACCACTTGCGCTGACACGGCTCGCCGACGAACATGTTGAGCAACATGTCCCAGCGGGCGCCTGAGCCCAGTTTTGGCGCGATTACAATTGAGAAGACCATGAGCGCGCCGACCACCGGCGTCAGTCTATCGATGATTCAAAAATATCGGGTTAATGGAGAAAAGTTATTGGTAATCATTGCGGATTTCTGTTTTGTTTACCTTAAATATCGATGTAAGTAGTAGAGAGGAACGTTGAACCTCCTCTGTCTTGAGATTTCCTTCATGAATAAGTAGGTCATTAGGAAACCGCTTAAGGTGAAGAACGTGTCGACGGCGAACGGGGCGATAAAGATGTACAGTGATTTCCATGACTGGACCCACTTAAAACAAGAGAAATGTAAAAATTATTATATTGATAGGAAGATTTCAAATTTTAATAATAATAGCTGCAATAAGAACCACGTCAACTTGTCGACTGTTACAATTTGTTTTGTTAAACATTTTTTTTTATCTGCCAAAGATGTTAGTATAAATTGAAAAAAAAATTATACATCAATCATTTTTTAGTGTGTTTTACATTTACACAACAAATTTGCAGCATAAATATTTAGCAGATATTCAAAATTCTATTTACATCATTTATGATTTTTTTCTTTTTAGATAGTCATGCTGTTTTTACGATAGTAGACCAAATAGTTAAGCATGTCAACAACTGCACAATATAAAAAATTATCAACATGATTGTGATTTGGCCAAACGCTCGCGACTCATCACGTAAATTCTATTTAGCAGTTGAAATATCGGGAGTTAATGAGAGATTGAATCACTGCGGCGTGATGGAATAGATACGCTTTGGATTACACTCCAAGGCTACACTCGTTTTCATATAGCATACATTATAGAGCGGTTCATATATGGCGCGACACTTTTTCTGGTCATTTATGCACAAATGAAGTGTAACGACTGTCGTCAAGGATCTTCTCCTATAAATATACTAGAGATATATGAACAAAATTATATTTAAATACATACTTGAAAACTTTCATTCTACTTCTATTTTGTCATTGTCACTTGTTAATTGGCATAATTATACTACACCAATGAAGAAGAGAATGCCCACAAAAACCCATTTAAAATATTAATATGAAACTTATAAAACCTTATAAACCCATGTAAGCATGAAGAATTTGTAAAATCTCAAACATTTAAACAACTATCTTATGAAAAAAAATATATTTAAAAACTTATTATTTTGCATTTTTACTTTTCAGCGTCGGTAGTTATCATTACTTTTTCACTTACTTCATCAAATTTTGGGATTTTTATATTTTTTGATGTTATTGAATCGTTTAACTTTACACGCAATCCGTTTACCAACTTCCGTGAATTCTCATCTCACCAAATGTATAAAGAAAGCTCTTCTTTCTCAACTTCAACCACGAGTCCAAGAAAAAGGCATTTCAAACTCATAAACACTTACATCAACGATATCCAGCAGGTTAACGTTCACCGCGAACACCTGCAGCACGTACTCGTGGCCTAGGACAATCCAGGCGATGCTGAGAAACCGAATCCCGTGTATCGCCGGCAACGTGCCCTCTTTGATTTCCGTGTTGAAAATAGCGGAGGCGCTACGTTGAAGGGAGAACTGACTGAGAACGCGGAGCGCCGGGTGCCTGTACGCGCCCGCATTCAGCCGTGCGTTGAACCCCTCGCAGACGCTGCATATTACGAGGAAGCCCACGAAGAGCGAGAGGATGGTGCTGAAATAGAAACTCGAAGTAAAAATTTGTTTTTATTTAGGGCAGGGGAACTTGCTTTGTGTTTGTATGAAAATGAGCGGTCTTGACACGATACGCAGTGCATCAGCGCTGATTGGCATTTTTGCAAGTCGTATAAAAATTTTTATTTAAGCCGCAATGTAAGCTATATGATAATGGCGAAGGTTTTTTGCGACCTCGTCTGATTTTTTAAAGCAGTGAATAATCTTCAGATCTATTCTCGTTAGTTACATCTATAATGCAAAAAGTGCGATTAAACAACTATAATTTTTTCTACAAATTGTCGTTACCTTCTACAACGAGTAAACATTCAAAATAAATTAGTCGTATTAAAATTTTGATTTTTCAGCATGAATAAACGTTTTTACGCTCGCGGATCATTAACACGAAATTCGGCAAAAAACAAAATCCCTTCGTGTTAAAAAAATAGTCAACATCAGAGGTAAGCATATGTATATATAGAAAAGACAAAATTCAACTCACACGCAAGCGATCAGTTGATTATCCCAGACGACCGGATTGATATCAACGCAGGAGGCCGAGGCCACCTCGATCCCCAGACTCTTGAACCTGCTCACAGTGTTGATAGTTCCATTCAGCAAGTCCAGGAGGCTCTGACCGTCGCAGGTAGCCGGCAGGCATATCGACAGCGTCGGGTTGATTGGTACGGTGACGTTGCCGTGGGTCACGGCGATCGAGTACATGCAGTGACGGCCGCGTATCTCGACGCTGAGAGACCGGCCGCGCACGGACATACACTCGTCGTACATACCCAGGTCGATGATGTTGCCCTCCATGAGGCCCGACGGGATCTTTGACGAGGCGTCAACCACTGGAAGTTATTCAGAGCTATAGCGTTGGTATAATACGGTGCGGGAATGGTTGGGCGATAGGGAAACGTATTTTTGAAAGTTATTGCAGCAAATCGACGGCTGGGAGGAATAACCCGCCAACTCGGCGCGTTTGCTTAGAAAACCCTTTAACTCGATGATTGCTTCGAAAACCCTACTTACAGCATTTGCTTCGAAAACCTTCTAACTCGGCAAAGGTTTCAAAAACCTATAAGCGCGTCTTTTTTTGTCTTTAATTTTGTAGTGGTCATTTTTTTTTAAACGTATATATTATCGCGTCTATTATGCAGAAATCGTATTTTAAAATACTGAAGGGAAAAAATTTGATATATATTTTTGTTTGTGTGTATTTATATATATATATACGTAGGGGGAACCAGCGACACTTTTAGTCTTCTTTTCTATTATTGGTAGTTTAAACAAATTCGTTAAATTCATTCTTTTTGTCAAATAATTTATATAGCCTGAAGAGTTTGACGGATCATGCCAACGAAACGTCGTAAAGTAATTACAAGGAATCTTGCATTTTGAACTTCCCTTGGCCTTCGTCAGATCGATTCCTTACCTCAATTCAACATCAACAATTGGAGTGCAATTTTAATCATCATCGAATACATACAATGACTTTGAGTTTATAAAGCTACGTAAATTTCTCGCAGTGTTGTAAGTGATCAAATTAACACCTAAAAATTATCAAAGTTTACACAACTTTACGTTAAAGTAGAAGTCACTTGGTATCTAATAACATAATTTGTTAAAATTGAATTATTATTAATAAAAGTTTATATAAAATTTTAATTGTAAATAAGTAAATTACGTCGTACAAAAAAAGTAACGACTTTTTAAAGTATATACTACAAGAGCTTTAATTAATTAAAGTGAGCTAAATAAGGGTCTTCTACGATGTATGATTCCTAAAATATGAAATTTTTTAAATTTACTATTTTTTTAGATGAATGAAAATATCAAGGAGCGCGGGAGCCGCTACCTTTAATTATATATGTTGCTACATTACAATCAATTTCTTATCTTCGGAAGAGAATACAGTTGGATATTTTTCAGTTCTACATGCATTGCGAAGTGACAAGTTCATCTGACTTTATTGTTATGATAACGATATTATTCTAGACCCTCATTCTTTAAATTCTCGTTTGTTCAAAAATCAATTCTTCAAAAGCAAAAGGTTAAATATAAATAGTTCATTCATATAAAAAGTAAAAGAATATCCGACAGAATCATGGTCAGTTTCTAGGCCAGCGTCATTTTTGTTTCAACACTATTTTCGTCCAACTAACGAGACCGGATTAATCTTTTTACGTAACCAAAGCATACTCAATTGTGTAATTCCACGTCTATCGTCGTAATCATCCACAAACGTAGCGTGCGCACACACACATACACATATACACACATTTTTGTATCCCAAACTTAATACGCCTACACGGAATCAAACTAAATCTATTCATACAGCCACTCAAGGGCACCTTATACATATATACAAAAAAAAAGACCACTCACTTTTCAGGGCCCAAATCTCGCGTCTGAGCAGCGCCTGTTCCACAACGGCGATGTCCCGTGCGCATGTGTAGTTCGTGTTGCTCTTCTGCAAAAGTAACCGGTGATTGGTAACCAAGCTCCGCGGCCCCAACGACCTGAACGTTTCGTTCAGGTCCTCGGTCTGTAGAGGTGTCCGGTAGTCCTTCCATTTCGCCTCCGTCACTGTAGCGAACACCAGCAGCAGTGCCAGGCAGCCGCATAGGGCCGAAAAACCGGAAAACTTGGCGAGGTCTCGCGGCATGGTGTCGACGTGCGACGCTCGAATAACGCCGGCGTTCAAACGGCAGCGGAATTTAAGTGCGACGAATTATCTCGGCACTGTCGTCTGCTACCGTTCTTTTCCCTCGCCCCACTGCTGTTTGAAAATTCGTCGAAAGGTCACCTATGTAACGGCTATATGTTTTTATGAGTCAGCAAGTGTTAGAGACGTTTTCTACAGTCGTGAAATGGGTCTGGCAATGAAGAGAGCATGATTCCGCAGTTTTAAGGTAGCGGGTGAAGGTCGGGCTACAGTGAGGTTTTTAATGAGGATTTACCCACGGGAAAGATTTACGGAGTAGTAGTAACGTGGGTTGTCTACTCGATGATTTTGTTATTAAAATTTTGATAAACATTTGAGAGCCAAGAATATTGGTTAATACAGCTGTGAAAATGTGAGCGTCTGCGTGCGGTACCGGGAAAACTAGTTTTCATAAACCATGTCAATATCATTATATATAGTGTAAAATGTTGTTATAATAATATTTACTTAACCGAGACCGATATTAAATTACCACACAGACTGTAGCCGCAAGGCTTTCTTCCCTTCTCCGTTGCTCCGCGCTCCAAGTTCTCCCGTAACTCTCCGGACCTCTCCGGACGTCACATCTTCTACCGGTCAAACATACATTTTTACCATAAGCTCGTACTACTAAAATTTTATTTCTAAGAGTCATACTTGCACCTTTCAGTTGCTTCAAAAAACATTTCATATTTCCGCATAACATAGATGGAGAATGATTGGACTGTGAAATTACTGGAAAATTGATGAAAAAGTATAAAAACTTCCTGTAATTATATTATGCAATTTTTTCTAACGAACGTTGTGTTTCACGTTTCTAGCTACACTGTAAACAGTGTCTTTATCATTCCAATAAAAATTTCATTCAGAATAATTGTTTAAAGAAAAAATAAGTGCCTATTGTTCGTTTCTTTTCCATTAAAACATCCCTATAGAAGTAACACAGCTGACAACAATATGACGTCGCAATGTAAAATCAGTATCGGAATGACGCGTTCTAGCAGATAACTTTGCATACATCAATCCCAAGCAGCAAAGCGTTATACTCATCGTTACCGCATGAAAAATCGGTTAATAATAAAAGCGTGAATCAAAGCAGCAGCGCACATGATAGTCGCGGCGCATTCATCTGTTATAGTCCAAAATCTGCATTCAAACATCCATTGATTCCACCAAAAACCTATCCAAAATTGCGCACACATCCAAATCCTCATCCTCGGCAAACTTTCTCTCTCCCCGACAAAAAAATCCCGCGCTCATGTAATATACACGATGGCAATACACTTGATAGCGTCAACTTTCCACTCACCCTCTATTGACTCTCCATTGTCAGTTCATCCGCGCGTCTTCTCTCCTTATCGTCTACTGCGCGGCCGATAAACGCCGAGTCACTGTATGGCCAAGGGCCAGCATCGTATGGTAAATTGGTAATGCGGAAAAACGATGCCGCGAGCGCGTGTCGCGAGAGTACGAGATAACGCGAGATACTGCGCGCCGAGCTATTATACCACGACGACTTTGTGTTAATATGCTCGTGCATGTGTGCGCGCTCGTGTGTGAAGCAATCGGTCATACACGTTTCCAGCTCGCGCGTCACGATGAGGCGGGCTTTTTCTCGCGCCCGATACCATATGCGCGCTAGACGGAAGAGAGTTCGACTGTCGAGATTGTTGTGACTCGGCCGGGTCACTTGTTGCTTATAAGCGAGCTGAAGAGACAGTTGGTTACATTGTTTGGTTATAATTGTACTCCGTTTGTTGATGAGAATGCCTATTGGTAAATTATAACACTGAAAAGATTCCGATTTATTTTTGTTTTTATGGTAAAACTAATTGCCTATACACAGACTACTATAAGTACACGAAAACTGGAAATGAATCAACAAAAATAATATATTAAATATTAATTAAAAATTTATTTGACATGTTTGACTTTTAATTTAAATGGGGTCTTATTTAAATGTGAAAGATCTTAAAACCAGTAAGATGCGATATAAATAAATTGAATTGTTGTAATATACAGTAACTTGTAATATAAATTAAACAAATTTATAAATTAGTGTTTCTTTTTAATATATGTTTAATTTGAATTATTAAAAAAAAGGAATTAAAGCTCTTTCTTTCTAGTTTTAATTTCTTTTTTGAAAAATAATGTAGGACGTTCCTGGGCTAAATGGCTAAGGTTTGAAGAGAACGGCTTTTTTTGATATTTTCTTAAAAAGTAGTCGACTTGATGGATGCTGTACAATTGTGGATTTTTATTTGAGATACTATAGCAAACAAGAAAAACCACACACCGAAGGTGTGCTCGAAAAAAATTTTTCAAATCGTGTTTTCGGATTTTGTCGCCACTTTCATCGGAATTGTACATATACGTGCAATTCGCGCGGTGTCAAGTCTATTAAGCTTTCTATAATTTGATTTGTCTTACAGACAATCAATAACTTATCTCAACAGTTTTTTTTACTGCGACGGTTAGAATCTATTGGTACCGATCGGTGACTTTTGAAATAATTTGAAATAATGTCGACGAGAATCAACCTGTTACGTATACGCATATATCAATCAGAATCAATAATACTGAATTTTTCCGCATATAGAACGGGAAAAATAAAAACCTTTCATAAAAAAATAAGTTATTATTTTATGAACATATGACATATAAGTAGACAAAAAGTTAGACAAGAAATACACAGTTTAGTAGTTATATACAATTTCATACAAAAAGATCTGCTACAAAATTTTCTGTATGGAATTTATAAACTCATTTGATTTTTAAAATTTATGAATATTTCACTTTAACTTCTGCGTCTCCATGGTAGAATTACTTATCGCTTCATTTTTCTTCTTACATGGTGCGATTTTTTCTTTAAAAAGTAGACTGTCTAAAACGAGCATCGGCATTTCAAAATATATACAGGTGAAGAACGCTGTCCCAAAAGATAACAGAACGTTACCAATGTAAGATTGGAGCTGAAAATGAAATGGATTCGTATGGTCATATAGACAATCTTATTTACTAAGAATGTATCTTAAATAATTAAAAGTATAAATTTACAATGAAAAAATCATCCCAAGCAACTGAAGTTCTAGATAGCAGGACTCTTAACGTTGGAAAAATGATGTGTACAAGATAAAAGCAATAAGATAATTTGCTTAATGGCCGAAAATACTTCCAGGATAAAATCTTGGTAAGTACCCCTGTGATATATAAATAAATAAAATAATTAAAGTAAATCTTTATATTAGAAAAATTGTTAGAATAAAAATAAATCTCTAATATACCAGCCACATCATAGTTACATGCGTATATTATCCAGCAAATGCCAAAACTCCAACATAATTTCGAAAATGGAGCAAATAACGCTTCCCAATAAATGTTATACTCGTAACTTTCCAAAATAAAATATCTATTGCCACCAATGCAAACAATAAAAGCAAACGTAGCAAGTGACCATCCTGCAGTAATTATACTCTGAAAATGTATGATAAAATATTTATTTTGGAGATTCAGAGTTAATCTTGTGAATTCACTAAATTAATTGACATTTCCTACTTTAGTTGGCTTAATGTTTTTATTAGTCAATTCGTATCCGAAATAAACACCAACGAGCCAGGGCGTCGCCCGGGTGTAAGTTTGTATATATACCTCCTGTATCCCTCGATAAAGATGAGATATGCTGCAAAAAAATTTCCTAATTTAAAATCCTGATTGAATTATATAGTAACAAAAATAGGAATTATTTGCATACATTGGCGTATTTCACAATCCAATAATTAATACTCCTGATATATGATAAATATAAAATATATTTTTATGAACCTTATTTGAATGAAGAAGAAGGTGAAAAAATAGCTTTAAATGTTATTAACAATATATTAATGGGTGACAGAGCTACGTCCCCGCGCAAGTACGTGTAGGCGATATACACACATATAAACACGCGCAGACAGGTAAAAACGATGCAAATCTACTTCTATGCTCTGATGCTATTTTATACACCGATGAACTTTTTATGCACCGATACAATTTTTATGCACCGATGCACTTTTTATTCACCGATGCACCTTTTATTCACTGAGACACCTTTTATGCACCGATGGACTTATTAGGTAGGTCAATATTTGGAAACAAATGGGGTATTGGTTGGGAGATTAGATAGAATTTGATAGAATTTCAATTTTCCAAATCTATAAACTTACTTGAGAGAATGTGAAACGTAAAGTGCCGAATGATTATTATACGCAACAAGCACAGCCTTTATTAGCATAGACCCTAATGTAAGCAATCCTAAAATTATCAATCCAACTTTTGGCTTCTTGTATAATGCGTAAAGTATGAACGGTGATATCCAATATAATTGCATATCAACGGAAAGTGACCAGAGATGTAAATAACACTTGCGTAAATAAAAGAATATCATTAAAAATATTGATAAGACTGATTGAAAACGAATTAAAATTTATAGATACTCACGAAATTCTCGCAATCGACTAAGTTGTACACATACAGTAAAATGGACCACCATTTTGATGAACACTTCGCAAAGAATATATCTGTGATAAATGATTGCGGTCCAGAAAGAATCATTGGCCATAGTAACATACCCAAGAATAGAATCATCATTGGTGGAAGTGTTAATCTATGGAATTAAACTTACTGTGAAATAGAAAATTTTAAGATTTGATTTGAATGTATTGTATAATTTTATTAAAACTTGATTACATTTATAACATTAGCAAAGGTAATATATTTAAAATTAAGTCTATAAAAAAAGTATTCTTGTCTATTATTGCCTATTTTTGCACAATTAGGCTATTTTTGCAAAATTAAATAAAAGAAGTATTTGTTTTGACAATAATAGTATATTACGATAAAATATAGCACGTTTACCGTTTACATAAATACCCTGTCACGCCTATCCGTGGTATAAGTAGTTCATTATAACACCGAGTGGTAGCACTCGATCGCAGCGAGAATGATGAGCATGGTGATAAAGAGGGCTACTTATGCCACGGGTAAGCGTAACATAAGTGCGGATTTATATCACGCAGTGCTATAAAGATTTTTATTCTGTTGTGTAATATTTCTGTAAGCTTATGTTATTAGACAATAGACTATTTTAGAGCAAGAGCAAGCGATAACAAATAATTGTATTGTAATTCTTATTTTATACCAGTTGTGTAAATATGATTGTATTACCTAACATATCGATGTATATAGAAAAGAGGAATGTTGATAAATATATTCGTTTTCTTCATCTTCCTAAAAAAGTTATATGCTACCAAGAAACCGCTTAAAGCGAGAAACGTATCCACAGCCAGAATTCCTAATAAAGGAATCACAGGTTTCCACGTTGTAAACCACTGTAAGGATTTAAATTAGAATTTTTACTCAATTTAGGTTCTCAGCAGATAACGAATTTATCCGAATATTGATATTGAATTAGTATAAATAAAGGAATATGTTGATTTCGTGTTTTTTTTTTTTTTTTTTTTTTTTTTTTTTTTTTTTTTTTTTTTTTTTTTTTTTTTTTTTTTTTTTTTTTTTTTTCTTTTTTTCTTTTTTTTTTTTTTTTTTGTTTTTTTTTTTTTTTTTTTTTTTTTTATTCTTTGCTTTTCTCTTATTCTCAATTTTATTTTGTTTGTCATCTATTCCATCATGTCCTTCATTAATGTTGCTAGGAGTAGGCTTTTGACTGTTTTTGTTATGTTAAGCCTACGGAGCACGGTCAAGCTTACCGTGGCGAGATTCTCCAAATCACTTTTTGCAATTCCTCACTCTCCCGCGCACCGTCAGCGCCGCACCGCACCGAAAGCCTGCCGAACGCGCGACGCGTGCTTTTTCTTGCGGTTTCGGGAATTCGAGAAAATCCTTTTACTCGCACCCGCTGGTTTCTCCGGTCGCCACACTCGCACACGTTTCGCCGTTGGTTTCCTCACTCGTCCTCCCCTCTCGCGATCACCGAGGCACTCCTTGTTCCAACTAAACCCCAAACGAACGTATCCGCGCACGCGCCGCCGCGAGAGTCTAAAGCTTGTCCACGCGTGGAAATCCAATTCCACGAACCATGTTGTCTCACGTACGCACGTCCTCGTCCTTATCCGGGTTCTCTCTCTCGTCGTGTGCCAGGATCCCGAATTCCGCGAATGGCTTTCTTGCCGTGTAAGTACCCGCGCCCTCGAGTCTTGCACTTACTTTTACTCTCCTCGTACGTCAAAATCCCGATTCCGTGAATTACTCTTTGAGCACACGTCCTGCCGCGTGCATGAAAGAAAATCACCCTTTTTTGTATAGTATGCGTAAAGTACGTCGATTCGCATCGTTTTCAGTGAGTAAAGTTGAATTTCAAACATTAGATTAAATTGAAAAATTCGCAGGAACTATTGCGGTGTAGCGTCCTTAGCTTGCTTGTCATTGTACGCTCCCCATCTACCTCGCGGCCCACATTAGTGGAGGCCAACTGCAGAGCAGTATTCGAGGACCCCCCTAATGCTGTGCTCCTGATCTCTTCTGGTATGGATACCGCCCTGCGAAACCACTTCCTTCTGGAGTCCGCCAGTGCAGGGTACTCACAGATCACGTGGATTGGCGTTTCCACGCAATCTTCCCCGCACCTAGGACGGTATAGGGAGCTTGCCTTACCTTTTTTGTATTGGAATGGTAAAGTGCATTTTGTAAAAAAAAAAATATGATATATTTTGAGAAAAATGGCTCTGAACTTTCAACTTGAATTGCCGACCAGATCAAAGCGTTTCGAAGTAACAACCATAGCATTATTAGAAAGAACAGGAAAAAATCTATCGACAAATGTATTTTTTTCTTATCTGAGTGACTCCGCATACGATTATGAGCGAGTTAAAAAGAGCGAATTTTACGTAAAAAAATTGGCCGCACGCGCCTGCTTCTGCTCATTATAGGTATTGTTTGGAACAGATGCTTATGGATCAAGATGGGGCTGTTTAATACAAAAAAAAGAGACTTGATCTTTTTTTCTGTAATGCTTGAAAGCGACGTTTCGTCGGCTTGGTCTGCCGACCTCTTCAGGCTAAATGTTTATTGAATAAAA
>JAPYZO010002230.1:0-21720 GCA_030522905.1 Torymus flavipes
ACCGTTTCGTTTTTTGTTTCACTACTTTCGATATTCGAGATTTCGAGATCGTTCGAGGGTAAAATAGATTATCTCGAATGCTAAAATTATATAAAGGATCCTTAATATAAATTAAGCGATCGATAGTCGTTCCGTTTTCGAGCGTTTTTGCGAGGTATCTCGCAATCTCGAATTGATCTCGAAAACTCGAAAGTAAGCGAGACACAGGGAAGAGAGGGCGCGCGTAGCGCGCCAATTAAGGCTGGTTCCTGTCTTCCTGATTCCTGTTATAAAAGGGAGAATGCGATAGTATCGAATTAAAGCTTATCCTGTTATATTTCCTGTTATAAAAGGGAGAATGCGATAGTATCGAATTAAAGCTTAGAGGGCAACTTCAGAGCGTTAGCTGGATTAAGGGTACTGTCATTGGCTGAAAAATTGAACTTAGTGGGCTAGTAAAGATAAAAAATAAATAATATAATTTATGGACGGTATTTTTGACAAAAAATGAAAATTTGAATTTAAAACTTAAAGCAGTTAACTAGACACCGTAACAACCGACTTATGGCCGACAGCCTGCTCTCACTTCTTTATTGTAAGTATACAGTTTTAGACACTCAAAGCACACCAGTTAAAATTACAGATTCTTACATTTTATTTTGTTATTTTATTTTCGTTTTTCATTTACACAGGATATATTTTCGTCAAACAAGGTTTATATTTTTACAACAATTATTACATTTATTCGAAAATGTCGGTAAATGCATAGAGGTTCCTGGATTTGTATTGGTGCATTCTCTGTAAAATTGCTTTTTATTGGTCGAAATTAACAGAAAGAACAAGGAACAAGTTACAAGTAACGTATCTAGTCTAGAGCCAGTCTAAAACTCTAAATGCTATCTCTCTCATAAGTGGCTACTATGTCGGACAAGGACAAAGACAACATGTCAACATCGCTACCATGAAACAGCACCCTTATCTTTTATACTGCAGGTGTGTCTGCATGAAATGTCAATACAGATCAAAGTTGAAGTGTTTTTTGTAAATTTGTTGCATTTTTAACAAATCAATAAACAAAATCTTATCAAAATGCACGACGCCTATGAAGCTAATTTAATGTTAAAATTAGGAGTGCAAATTGAGTCAATGACAGCCTATGGTATAATTATTAGCCTCAAAATATTCTTTGTACTATAAAGTAAAGGTAAATAAATTTAAAAAATGCTTATAATATTATTCTTTTTAGATGACTATTTACTAATTGGAACAAGAGAAGGTCATTTGTTAATGTATAATGTTGCATCCAGCTCTGGTGATTCCAAATCTAACGAGAACAAGAATCCATCACTTTACAGATATAGTAAAAACTTTAGTAAAAAGCGTATAGTACAAATTGCTGTTGTTCCTGAATACAACTTATTATTACTTTTGACAGGTAATTTTTAAATCTACTCTTTTTTTGCTGTTAATTTTTTATATTCTAATTTTAAACATCAAATCTTTTTATTCATACAAGTTATATTCTTATTTATCACTGTAAACTAATATAATAATTTTTTAGATAATATAATATGCATTCATGATTTAAATTCTACCAATTTAAATCAGATAAGTCAATTACAAAAAACAAGAGGAGCTACATTATTTGCATTGGATATTCAACGTCATGAATCAATGACTGGAGAAAAGAATACTGTTGTGAGGTTATGTGTTGCGGTAAAGAGAAAATTGCAATTATATTATTGGAAAGAAAAGAAAAAAACTTTTGAAGAATTCTTTAGTGAAAAGGTAGTTGGCCCAGATGTGCCTCGAGAATTGTCAGTTCCAGATATACCACGAGAACTAGCATGGTGTGGTGAAACATTAGTCCTAGGCTTCCGAGGTTTTTCTTATACATTAATGGATCTTCAGGGCAAAGCAAAAGAGCTGTTTCCAACAGGAAAATCTCCAGAGCCGAGTATCACTAAATTATCTGACACATCTTTTGTGCTCGGAAAAGATTCTCAATCAGTGATTATGGATACTAAAGGAGAATTAATACAACATAATCCTGTTAAATGGTCTGATTTACCAGGAGCTTTAGGTACATTTTTTAATTTAAATCAAATTCAAACACTGCATATCTTGTAAACTAAAAGTACTAATGCTTAGTCGTCAAAAAATCTGTATCAATAAATGGCCTCATGCAACCAGTATTTTTTTTAAATAATATAGTTACATTGCATGTTTAAATTGATATTACAAACAACAAACAGTTTATGTCGGTTGATAATGAAAAATTTACTGTATATTTTAGATCAAGAGAAATTGTGTAGCGTATTGTAAATAAGAGAGCCAAGTATTGATACAACTTTGGGATACTAGAATCAGTTTTTTCATATTAAGGCCAATTACTAGAGCATTGATACTCATTGTTATTTAATTAATTTGTGCTGAATTGAATTATAAAATATACTTTTCTTCCAGTCTTCTAATTATATAGTCTTTATTTTATATTTAATAGTGTTTATATATGCTAACTTTTAAGATGGCCAATAATTGGTACTTTTACCTTAAACACTGATTTTAATGTTATAATTATACTATACAATATAAATTGTTTTCAGCTTGGGATGATCCATACTTATTAGGTATTATACATGATACACTAGAAGTATATACTCTAGAAAATTGTATGCATATTCAGACAATACCGGAATTAAATAAGGCAAGACTGATATGTCGTTGTAAGCAAGGCAAAGTTTATGTAGCTTCTATGAGTCAAGTATGGTGTGTAAATGCCACTGATTTCACTCAGCAGATAAGAATTTTATTGGAGCAAAGCCAATTCCAACTAGCTCTTAAACTAACAGTAAAAATAATTGAAATTTCGTTAAAATTTATTTAAAGTTTTACTTTTTATTTAGAAAAAAAAAAGTTTTATTTAAATTTGTGTTTCAGAATTTATCTGATTTATCAGAGGAAGAAAAAGCAAAAAAGACATATAAAATACAAACATTATATGCACATTATCTTTTCCGCCATAATAAGTTTCGAGAAGCAATGGAACAATTTTTAAAGTTAGGTACCGATCCTTACGAAGTTATTAGGCTTTTTCCTGATTTAGTATCACAACCATCAAACGTAAATGAACCAAATGAGCCAGAACCCAATTTGCCAAAACTGCAAGGGCGAGATTTAGAAGGTGGTTTATTAGCTTTGATAGATTATTTGACGGAAGTAAGATATAAATTAATAAATGATAGCCAAGCAAGTGAAAAAAATAAAAGTAAAAATGCATCCCAAGGTGACAAATTAAAAAACATGACAGCTGTTGCCACAGAACAGCTATTAAAAATTATTGACACATCATTGTTAAAATGCTACTTACAGGTAATCTAATGAAATTTTACTTTTTATGTGATAAAAAGATTAATTAATTTATAATGTGCAGTTTATGCAAATCTATAATTTTTTCAGACAAATGATGCTTTGGTGGCACCTTTATTGAGACTAAATCATTGTCATTTAGCAGAAGCGGAAAAAACTTTACTTCAGCACCAAAAGTATCCAGAACTAATAATCTTATACCAGACAAAGGGACAGCATAAAAAGGCATTAGAATTATTGGAAAAGCAAGCTAAAGAAAGTGATTCAAGTCTTAAAGGCCCTGAAAGGACAATTCAGTACCTACAGCATCTTGGAAAAGATCATATGGAACTCATCTTAAAATTTGCAGGTTGGGTATTAGAGCTAGATCCTGGAGAAGGCCTGCGAATTTTCATGGAAGACGTACAGGTACACAAATAACTAACTTTATTTTTATAAAAACAACTTTGTACATTATAATTTAAATAATTTAAAACCACATTCAAAACGATTGTTCAACAGGAAGTGGAACATCTACCCAGACCAAAGATTCTAGACTATCTTCTCCGGTGTCACAAAGATTTGGTTATCACGTATTTGGAGCACGTTGTGCACGTTTGGGAGGACACCAATCCGTTGTTTCACAACGTTCTGGTGCGCAAGTACAAGGAAAAATGTTTGGCAGCGACATCGCCAACGGCCACCCCCGCTGAAAAGCAAAATATTCAGCACATTCGTCAGAAGTTGCAGCAGTTCCTCGAAAAGTCACAACATTATACGCCGGAAACCGTGTTGCGAGATTTTCCATTCGATTGTTTGTTCGAGGAAAGAGCCATAATATACGGCCGACTTGGACAGCATCAACAAGCAGTATTCATATACATTAATTTGTTGCACGACGTGCCAAAAGCGATACAGTATTGCAACAACGTTTACGCTAGATTTCAAAGTATGAGCAAATATATTTAACTCACTAGAAGAGTAAAAACCCTTCGGGAACCGGATTTTAACGGGGTTTCAAAAATTTATTTCTGGTATCAGAATGAAGCCCAGTGCTTATACTTCAATCAAATAGGCCCTTTTCCTTGAGGTCGTAGGGTGGGAAGAAAAAGGTGCCATTTCAGCTGAGCACGTAAAAAGGTGTGATCTCGCGCGATTCGATTTTCCATCTAAATAATATCGACGTAACAACGTCGATGGAAAATCGAATCGCGCGAGATCACACATTCTTACGCGCTCAGCTGAAATGGCACCTGTTTCTTCCCACCCGACGATATATGGGCAATTTCATTTCAAATATACTCTATTTCGTTAAAAAATGATGTCCCTTCTATTGACGATCACTTTGCAAATATTTTTGACACGAAAACGAAAAAAACAAAAAACAAAAAGATTATAAAAGTAGACAGGAAAAGCTAAAAATTAAGCTTTGTTTTGCTTAAAAATATTATAATTCTTGTTTTTTTTTTTTTTTTTAAATTACAAGCAATTGTAAGCACTGAGATTCATTTTTAGATACCAGAAGTCGACTCCCAAAGTTTCGCTAAAATACGTTTCTCAAAAGGCGGGTACTTTCCTTGTCAGTAGTGTTTACTCTAATACAAATTTATTCATACTCATTAATACAATATTCCCACCACAGATCAGAATCCGTCTGATAAAGCAAAACAACCCGACGGTGCTGAACAAGTCTACGTCACGCTTATACGGCAGCTGCTGCGTCCGAATGAGTGCGAGGTCGACACTATGCTCGATCCAGGTACATCGGTCCAGCGTACAGCTCAGCCCGACCTCGAGACCGCCCTCGAGCTCCTCGAGGAGCACGCTGCTAAAATCGAGCCACTTAAGGCGCTTGAGGTACTGCCCGACTCGGTGCCTATAGGTCGCATTAAGCACTTCCTCGAAGCGAGTTTGCAGAACAATATCAACGCTAAAAGGAAGATGCAAGTGCTCAAAGGACTGTTGTACGCGGAGCATCTGCAGGTGCAGGAACAGAGGATGCATTACGAGTCGCAGAGCGTACTCATGACAGAGTTCAATATCTGTCCCGTATGCAAGAAGAGGTTTGGTAATCAGAGGTAGGTTGTTGTGGGTAGTATGGATTAGCTTGAAAGGTTTATATACCCAAAATATATACGTAAATTCTATTTTTGTTAGATACTAGTTGTTTTTAGTAATTCATTTTTTTTATATTAAGATTACGCAAAATGTTTTAGTTTTGTTAAATTATTTTAAAGAATTTAATGTGAGTTTTAATATTTAATTTACTATTTGATAATGCTCTACAAATATTTTTGATAAAGATTTAATTTCGCTTTTAAAGTCGAAAAATAAATACTTAATACTAGCATGATTTTTTTAATTAAACCAATTGATATCTTGTTACTTATTACTTTAATAAATATTAACACGATGTTTTAAAAAATCATTTATAAATTGAACGTTTAATTTGATAATAAATTGCTCCTAAAATTTTGATTGAATGTTCATAAATTCACGAATCAAATTTTTAATCTTTTCATCATTATCATTTTAAATTGAGGATTATTAATTTTACAGTTATTTAATATTCGAAGAGACTTTGAAAGCTTTCTAGATTTAGTATCTATTATTGTAGCACTTGTACGTCGTTGAATGATTTGCGATATTCCAACTTCACTACCAATGAAAAAAAACTTCAACGTTTCTCTTTTTCAGCGCATTCGCGAGGTATCCTAACGGTGACATCGTGCACTTTTCGTGCCAGGTACGCAAGTAGTAAGAAACCAACGGCGTGCGCGCGCGCTCTCCAGCTGCCGCAAAAAAGGCGAAAAACCTGTGATAGAGATATATAAGTATAGCCCGGGAGAGGACAAAATTGCTTGAGCGTTATATCACCGTGCTTTCGAATTTCATCGAGTCCTGTAAAAATACAGACTTTCCCTTACACATACACACATGGACACACGCAACATACAAACACATACAAAGCAAAGCTCGATTGATGCACGACGACGATGACGGCGTACCGCTGCAAAGCTCCTCGCGAGTTATCTATACTGTAACCCCAAGATTTTCCAAAACTTCGCGAGAGAAGCCAAGGGATCATACCTATATAAAACGAAGACCAGAACTCGTCGAGAGACGAAGAAGAAGTAGAAGAAAAAGAAGTTTCGAAGGGACAAAAGGAGAAGAGAAAAGTGAAGGGAGAGAGGAGAAACGAAGCGAAGCGCGCGCTGGCTGGCGCATCTGTGGGCTGGGGCGTGACCGGCTACTCACGCCGCGCGCAGCACTATAAACAGGGGGGCCGCGCGATGATGTCATAGCCCATATCTTGTATTGTTACGCCGCCTGTGTGCCGCGATATATACCTACACAGTGCCGCAGGCGCGTACCCCGCGATCATCGGCGCCTCGCGGCTCTCGCAGTTTCTCCTTTTTTTCCACATTTTCTCTAGATTCTTGTGTTTTGTGGAAGTGAGAGCGAGTATTTAGCGGGAAACTTTCGTTTCGTTTTATAGATACTGTCTAAGTTTGTATTTTTTTTTTATACTTTTATGAATCGGTTGGTCGGACGATTTATTCGAAATTTTAGCGCCGACCATGTATAGGTATATATTTGAGATTGAGTTTTTGTTGAATTAATCGTAGTTTTAAGAGATTTTTATTTACGAATTTATATGTTATGCATATATTGATGATTTTAAGAAATCAAGTCATATCGAACTAATATAATAATATATGTGAATATAGAATGCAATGAATTGAAGCGTAAGCGACGGACCATTTTTGTTAAAAAGCCTAAAGTACTCACAGTGGTGCTTTTAAAAATGAAGATTTTTTTTCAATTATTCTTCAATCATTTGTATAAGAAAGAGACCATACCTATATAAAAGTAACCGAAAATGTAAATAAGATATTCTTACATATTAATAAATATATCATATATAACATTGCCAAAAGTATTATATCTCATTATTTTTGTAACAATTCATCTCACATTGTTTTTACATTTCGGAGCAAACGAAACTACACCCGTTGCTCCGATTTCTGAAAATCGGAGCTACTCCACAGATACTGTCATTTAATGGAAAAAAACATAAATACTCGACATTAGAAGCTTACCATTACATCTAAAAGCCAAAAAAACTTTTATATTACATCCGACACCCTTATCACAATCATCGCTGCTCCGAAACGTATACAAAAGCCCCACAATCGCCCCTGTAAACCCTGCACTATATATATATCCTCAAAGCTCCTAATCCCACTCTACACTTTACACAACCGCATCGGGCTCTGTGCAACCTCGCTACGCCCATGCTGCAGCAGCAGAGCACCACGCGAGACAAAATTCAACCTGCCGGTGTATGTACGTTCTATCTCTCTCTCACCGAAAACCTCACCCACCGAAAAGCCCTGCTTCTCGGCGTGCACCAACCCTTTCCCGTTCGCCGCCTCCCCCGAAAAAATCCCTCAACACAACGGCATCCTTACAGGGGGCCAGCTACCCCCGTCGCATACATACTATCAGCGTATCTATACCTACACCTACACAGCCGTCCACCCAAAGGTCAAAGTTCCCAGGGCTCGGGCAGGCGCAGTCCGCGTCGGGGACTACTTTGCTCGCGCGTAGCAGCAGCCGCGCGAGGCGGTGATGGCAGCAGCTCCGCTGCTGCTCCATTCCGGCGTTCGGTCGTACTCGGGTCTACCGATGAGGCAGTCGCGCGCCGGCCGCGAGTGTGTGCTAACGCGGGGTCCGAGTCAATCATTTCAGGCCAGAGAGCGCTGAGAAAGAGAGAGAGAGAAGGCACACGGACACACACATAGAAAGAGAGAGAGAGAGCGGGTGTTGGAGAGTGTGTGCGCGCACGCGTATATATCTGTATGTAAGCGAGGAAGAAGGGTACATAATCCCAGAGCGGATAGTGCGTGTTGAATATATATATATTATATATTGTAGTGTGTGACTGTGCGGCGCGGGCTGGCGGCTGACTTCGACGAAACGACGACGACTTTGAGGAGGAAGTGAGCAGAAGAAGCAGAGTAGTAGCTCCTAGCTATAGGAGAGTGCGTGTAGTAGTGCGCGAAGGAGGTATATATATATATATAGAGTGCGTCGGCGGTAGCAGCGGCAGCGGCTTCGTGCACAGCGGGGCCAAGGAGTGCGGCATTTTATGCTGGTTGCGGGGCGAAGCGGCGCCGCGGGCTCTTCCTATCTCAGGGTAAGTACATGTGTACGTGTGTGTAACCTCGAACGTAGGCGGCGGCGGAGCGCGAGCCAGAGCGCGGCAGCGACGAGCGCGCGAGGAGAGTAGAGCAGACCCCGTGTAAAAATGGCGCTCGCCGCCTCGATAACGCCCGCGACGGCGATGATGCCTCTCTCTCTCATTCTCTCCTTCTTGAGCGCTCTGTAGCGTTGGATTCGAATGGGGGATTCATTGTACGTGTGCGGATGGGGTATGCAAATGTAGCACGGGGGATGGGGTATGGCTGGCTGATAACGCACTGTAGACGGGGAGGTATGAGGGAGAAAGAGGAGAGGGAGCCTGATTGGAAAGGACTTGGGTGTACATGTATAGGGATGGTGAGAAGTGCTCGCTGGGTAGGCTGATAATGAAGGGATGGGAGTAGAGGAAGAGAGTGGATAGTGAATGTTGGGAGCGGGGAGAGATGCTTCTATAGGTGTATTTTTAGAGCATTTGATAGACGTGTCAATATAGATGTGGCGAACAGTGGAGCTTATCTTTATTGGGGACTGAAGCCTAATTCAAACCTTGGAGGTGTTCGTTGTTATCTAATTTCGTTGAGTCAGAAGAAATTGCAAAAAGGAATAAGTGTGCCATTATTATTGAGAATCAGTTTGAGTCTGAGAAATAAGCTATGGTGCTCCAAGAACAAACTTAATTTAGACAATTTATTTTAGTACTGGGGAGTAGTTGTATTCTCAAGTATGGAGTCTGCGTGCAGTCTGCTTACTCTTATTGTACATTTAATGGGATGTTCCATGCAAATATCCAGCACAGAGTAGTTAATATTAATGGCATGCCTTTATCTGAAAAACCATGGCTTATTAACTAAAATTCCAATGTGTGCTGACTTTTTTAATGCTTTAGTTCAGAGAATTGCATTCCATAGCTTAGTAAAAACAGGGACTAAAATTAGCACTGGATTCCTGAACGCTGATACAAGCTTTTGAATAATATTTTTTCATGCAACAAAGTATTTCTGTGGATAAGCCATAAGTCTGGAGCATATTTGTGATTTTACCGGATGCTGAGTTCATCCAGGCATTCATCAAAATCCATGACCTGAAAATATAATGCTCCAGTAGTACAGATTAACTATATTTAGGTAGGCAGTACTTGTCAGAAGTAGACTTGTCATATAATTTACGGTTCGATAAATAACAAAATGATAAGATTCATAAGCATATTTGAAATTTATTTGAAAGTATACAAAAATCATTATTTGTTAATAAAAAATTGAGGTCAAATTAATTATTAATGTAACTTTTACAGCGCTTTCATTTGAAGTTATCAAAATATGACATAATACACAGAATATTTTCTGAAGTACTTACAGTAGACCTGATTCAGATTTATCTATGACATTGAAGTGATAATTTGATAAGAAAAGACTTACTCCCTGTGATTACAGTAAATCTTGTGAAATAATACCGTGTAAATGTACTGTAGAAAATAATATTATTTTGAATTATTAAAATCCTTAATCAATAAAATCTGAAGCTCGTTGGTGCACATAAATCTAAAATTAAATTCTGATCAATGACAAATTCTACGAAACTTATATGAGAAATCAACTTCTTGCCACATTGACTCCAACTCGTTTTTTGGCACGAAATCCGAGCATCATTATCCGAATGACTACAATTCGAAAATAATATTTACTTTTCAAAACGACTCTCATCTCCCAGCCCCAAACAGTGGCCCTCTCACCATGCAAAAATAGAAAAACCTCAGATCCCTTACCACAAAAATTACGCGAACATCGTATACAATCCTCCCACATTCGCACACACACGTACCCATCATATAATACACGCAGCGCAGAATTCGGAATCGATCCCGGCCGGAAATAAAATCGAAATAGCGCCTCCGCCGTCGCGGAAGGAATTTCTACTGGTGTAGGAAGAAGAAGAGGAGGAGAAGAGAGAGGTCGCGAACCTGCGCGCGGAGGCTCACGAGCTGTGCGCTCTTGGCTATATCTAGGCTTCCTCTCTCCCTCCGAGCTCGGCCCTCATTTTATGCTTCCGTGTTGCGCCTATCCCTTCGCGGCATGTTCTTGTCTTCTCTTATACATGTACACGAGGAATGAGTCGCAATGTGTCGCGGAAGATGTACGACGCGCGCACCCAGCCAGGGTTTAGTGTGTTAAGGTGAATATCCTTTATCGATCTCCTACCATGTATATATGTAGAGGGCGAAAAAGAGCAGAGATCGATGTGTCTGCATGTGGGTGGTATAGTTACAATGTTCTGAATGGTTTTTTTGTCTGGCACGTGCACGTAAGTAGCTTATATGAATTTAAATCTAAAGAAGATTAACTGCTGCTCCTCGTCCCCCCATGGACATCTTCTTGTTTATCACAATATTTTGAAATCATTATATGTGGCTTGATTTCTTTTCTAAAAACTATATAGCGATAAATTTGGCATTTTTTGAAAATTCATAGCAGCGGGTACATCGTGACAACAGGGCGTTGTCTGCCAACGTGCGATACTTAAGGTTAATGACCTCGTTAATTAAGCATGTACATGGATGTTTGCAAACAAGTAGTTGGAAAGCCATTCTGCCTCGTGCAGTACACAATGCTGGGAAGGCTGAATCAACGGCGCGTTTAATTAATTAACATTAGCAAAAAATTGTCTCTTTTTATTGCAACTGTACTACCTTATTCACAAGCAAATAAAAAAAAAAAGTTATTAGCAGCGCTAATCGTATCGCAATTTATACCCGAGATATAACGGGACGAGATACTGCCCTAATCGATATATATTTACCTCGAAGATTATTCGAAAATCACTTCATCCTCGTACACGTCTCCGATCTCCACCCTCAACCATACACACACACAGACACACCGTACGCGCTTCGATTTTCCACCACCGGCCTATCTACTCATCGTCGCCGCTAATCCGGGGGGAAAACCTCTCGCACCACGCAAGAGGAAATGAGAAAAGTGTGCGTTTAAAGGGCTTCATTTCCTCGACGCGCGCGTGCGCTTCTCTCTCACCTGTATATAAATATAATACACAGACTGCACGGGTGTATAAGTACTACAGTGGAGGGGAAAAAACACCGCAGCGAGCGCTGTTATGTGTGTGACCTATTTTGCCGCTGGAGCACGAAAATTTATCGCCGGCGATTGATAGCAGCGCGACGGTGTTTCTTGAGCGCGCAAGCGCATGTAGGTATATACGCGTGCTGTACTTATTGGCTTTTCGGGTTTTTTCGGTATATATATATAGGAGGTGCCGGTGTAGATAAGGTTGGGAGGAGACGTATATAAGGTAAGCCGCGAGTTGGGTCTCAGATGTCGCGGAGTGGATTGTGAGATAAGAGGGGCGGTGGTTCGGGACGATTCAGTGCAATTGTTGTTGTCAATTTCTACCGCTATATTAATAAAAGAAAGATTATTTTTATATTGTTACTGGAGGTTTTATGTATTGCATGCAATGTGATTGTTGTTAAATTTTTTCAATTAATCGTTCGATATAAAGGCTGTATTATGTATAATTTAATAATTTTAAACGTAAAATTTATTCTGCACTCGTGTTAACAAGGTAATTCGCGATCATTATATTGTTTCATTACCTATATAGGGAATATTGACGTTTCGTATAAGTGTGTTGTTATAGAAGGCGTGTCGCGAGTTTGTAGACTGAGACCGATACCTTTTTTATCATGTTTCTGTATTGATTTTCAGGTACATATTTCATTATAGCTGTAGAAGTTATAACTTTTAATTATTCTCAAATATTGTAAAACGTTTACGAAGTTTACATCAATGAATATTATAGTAAGTAATTCCGCAACAAGTTCTGACTCACATTTATGAGTGTTGCCAAAATTCTAAATGAGCTGGTTAGAGTATATCAATGATGAAGGCATCGATTATATCACGATTAAAGTTATTTTATAAATTCATGTATAATTATAGTAATATACTAGAGTAATAGCAGATTTATTATTAAAATAAATTTTACGATGGCTTGAATATAAATGTTTTTAAACCTTGACTTTTGATTTCTAAATATATCTCATAATTAATCCTAACAGCGAATTACTTATTTGCCTTACGTGTTAAAATGTATACTTTGCTAAATAACGAAAATTAGGTCTAATTTACGTAACACAGTTTATTAATTAAGCGACCCTAAAATATCACAAAAACGAGATATTTCCACCATTGTTATACAAATTTAATTCTCTATATACATATGTGTGTATGAACAAAATACTCACGTTAATTCAATAAAATTAAAAAAAAAAAGTTAAAAAAGCAATAAATTGAAAAAGTGCGCATGCACCTGAATTATTAATCCGGTAAGTATTTCGAGTAACGTTAGAAATATCAACAATCTTTTTCGGATAAGTATATTCAAAACATAAAAATAAAAATTTTAAAACCTTGGCTGAGTGAAAAATGAGTCACGGATGACTCGCGTCATTGGAAAGTGTTACATCTTTACAGCGATGCGTTTTTATTTTTATTTTATTTTTTCTTTTAAAAGCCAAGGAAATATAAAAGTTAAAAAATCTCGTTTGCATATTCTTTTGTCCTCCTTTTCATTTTCCTGTACAACCTCAACATCCATTTTACGTAATATATAATAATTGCAAGTGTTCTAATATTTTATATAATGTACGTTTATTTTCTCCAAACAAACGATTATAAATATTCATATTTTTATATAACTGCTCTTTACGCTTTCTAAACACCGTATCATTATTCCTTTAGCGAACTTTTTCATAAAACAATAGTATAATCTTCACACAATACATCGCTAATTATGCGTTTTGTTATAAACAAAAAAAAAAGGAAAAATAAAACTACAAAAAGTCAACCGAGTATATCATTAACTATCAAAACCTTCAACAAGCTCAATACCAGCTACCGTAAAGCGCCGAAAAAAGCGACATCAAAAGATCACCACGTCCCACTCTTTATATATATACTACTACACGCGCGTGTATATGTAGCACCGGCACCACGTCGCCGTTATATTATCCACACGCGAACAGCCGTCGGCATTACATACGTGCCTCGACTGCCACAACTACACACGTATCGCTCGCTCACACACACACACACACACATACTCGCGCAATCCTTTGCACAATACGCACGATTATTTTTATCGATGATTTCAAGTGCGTGCGCGTGTCTGTGTATACGAGAGAGAGAGAGAGAGAGAGAGAGCGCATACGCTCGAGTCATCGGAAATCTCGAGTCGAAAATTACGTCTAGTAGAATGAAAGCGGGGGAAGGTATATAATATACATGACGTATATTCGGAAGGTCAGTTAAGTATCTATAGGAAAAGGAATCATTATTATTATATACGAAGTGTTGGGAGCTGGCGCTTTAATGCGTGGCGACACTTCGCGCTGGCACGACGGCATTGAATTTTTTAAAGCATCCTCTCTGCTACTACTTGTGCAATGATGGATGTTATATCGCATAGGTATATATACATACGTGTGCGAGAAGATGGACAAGCGGTAATGCGATTTGAATTGCGGGTATTATATAGCTTCGTCTATAGCGCGCGGTTAATTTATTTCGAGAAAGGCGTGAAAAGTGGGAACATTGTGTTTGATGGCGCGAACGATCTAGAATACACTTTATTAAATATACGCTTTCGGTAAAAATAAACTTTATGCTCATCCTTCTTTTTTCGTCCAATGACGCGATCACTTGATTCTTCGGTCGATCGTAGCCAACGTTTCGCACTAAAGGTGTCTACATGTTTAAATAATTATATTGTTGTAGTAGTACATTGTTTCAAATGAACGCGTTATATATACACTATATATTTAAATCTGGTATACAAAATTCTTATGTCATGATTCAGAGATAATAAGTACCTTTCAGTCGGTCTCAAACTATGCGATCGCCATGAATATTCATCATCTCCCGCCAGAAAATTATTCAGTGCTGATACAATCGGAGAAGAATACCATCCCAGGCTTGTTTTTAACCATATATACCTTCTCATATCAATACACGCCTCATATACCTTCGATTAAACCATCCGTCTGACTCCCTCGCGTTGGCGTCCATGACGCGTCGCCACGCCGTTGTTTACTGTTACGTCAGGAGACCTCTCTCTCTTCCTCTGTGGGCATCGGATGTACGCACGCGCGGGCCGAATGCGTGACAAGAGACGACGCGCGTGTCAGGGCGGAACGGTGAGGCCTATGCCTCGCTGGCTTCTTCCTCCTTTTTTTCCCGCTCGGTGTTTTCTTCCTCCGCTCGCTGGGCTCGGATCGTCTTACGTGCGAGGATTGTGTTGTGGGGATATATAGAAAATGTGTGGTTTTAGAGGTTTATATGGTGGAGGATTAGCTGTATGTTGGGAATAATGGGGTTCGACAGGTTCCTGGTAAACGGAAACTGAAATTATGTTAATTTTTTAAGTTTGATAGTTTATTAGATTAAAGGGAAATGATAATTGGGATGGTGATTTTGGCTGGGAAAAATTTTACGACTGGTGTATTTTTGTAGTTTTGTCAACCGGAGCACTGTTTTCTCCGACGTGTTGACATAGAATTATTATACAGTTGTCAAAAACTTCAACGCCTCGCGGAGGATGTTAGGTTTTTTACACGGAGTAATCTGATGTGAAAATTTTAAACAATGCCATCTGTGTCAACAAAGCGGGAAAGAGGTTTACTCGAACGAGCTACATATAGGAGCTAGAGAAGAATGTCTTTTAGTTGTGTAAGTTGGGTGTATTTTTACTTTTTCTTTAAAAAAGAACTTAAATTTTAATATTTTATTTTTTCATGGTAAATAAAAACACACTTTAATGTTAAATGGTAAATATAAAAAGAAGTCACTGAATTCTTTAATAATGTATACATTTGATACATGATATATTTGTAGTGGTGTTGAAAAATATTTGAGAAATTTTTTTATTTTAATACTGAAACGATTAAAAATAATTGTAAAGAATTTTATCTTTCGGAGTATTGTCACACACTCGCCGGTACATTCATTGAAATCACTTATCTGTTTACTTTGAGAGAGAGAGAGATTTATTTTACAGTAACAATATGCTCTTTCCTCATAACAAATCTCCAATCTACGTATTTTACAATCAAGCTTATCCGCCTTAACTGTATCATCGTCACCGACTAACAGTCCGCTAAACACGCGTGTAATAACACAGCAATTTGCAAAGGAGAACCGGCACTGCGCGCGCGCGAACAATAACGTGCATGCCGTATAATGAAAGAGTTCGCGCACACGCTCACTCAATTTTTCTTTCCGATGAGAGCGTATATAACTCATCGTTCTGTTCGCTTGCGCTCATACGGATTATCTAATCAAGGCGTGCGCGGTATCATTGGACGACTCGGAAGAAAGCGGAGTGGGGCGCCGGGAGAAAAGGGTAAGGCGATGCAAAGTGTCGCGATATCGCGATAGGGGGCTTTGATACGCGATATCGAGGAAGAAGAAGACGTTGGGTTAGGCGAGGATTTTCAGATCTCGTGCGTTGGAAAAATATATAGCGAATCGTGTCGAGATAGTAGAGGAATGTTGTACACTTTGGTAGATTGTGATTTGTTGGAACAATGATGTTGGAGTACAATTATAAGACTTCAATTTGATTCATAACTTTTGTTATTGAATTGAATTTAAATAATATTTAAACGTAATACTTATCTCTTGTTTTTACATTACAGTTACACAATATTAATTAACCTGTTCAACTTGGGGGCTTACGTCAAGAAAAAGAAAAACTTAATACCTCGGGCACAGCTTTGCGTCGAGCAATTATCCCGCTCTGCACTGTATGCGTTTATGCAAATTTTTACCTCCGCATTATCGTATTTCTTCTTTTTTATACAGCTTAACTTTGACGCGAAGTTAAGCTCTAGCGTCGGGACAGTTTTACGCCTCGGCTGATGTGAATGAGCTCGTGATAATAATTTTCCAACGACAGATGAATAGAAAATGGGTTACGAGAGAGAGAGAAGAGCTCGTGAATCGAAGCGGCAGTAGCAGCTTGAATTGTGTTCGCATGAATTAAAGTCCTTATTTAGATAACTATACAATGTTTCTTTTATTTAATGACATGTTTTAGAGAATAAAACGTGAATCTATTTCTGCATATATATACTTCAAATATTTTTATACAGAAGCAGCGTAGTATGAAATTTTATACGTTATTTTTATATAAAGCACGCATCAATGTCTAACTAATTATTTATTATATCGTAATGTTATTTAACAGAAGAAACAAACGAATGCACGCGCAGCATAAATTAAACCGCTCGCTGCCATCCACTCAATGAAATGTTTTTCCGTGAGCTCACACACACAATTTATTCGCCTTCGCTCGTCGCTGTTTGCTTTCTTTACAGCCGGGCGCGGTAACAAAAAGCCGCTTCTCGCCGGTGGTGCATTCGATTCGTGTATACATGTTTCTAAATTAGATCGCCTCACGCGCGCCGCACACTTTTAATTGAGGATCTTGCATTAGCATAAGTCTACGCTTTCTCGAGTTCCACAAATAGTTACTCTATTAACTTATATTTATAACATATACGCGACACGTGAAATTATGCACTCTAGAAATATATACGCACTGTAGAATGAATACACGTAATCAAGCTAATTACAAGATTTTGCACTCTAGAAAATATGATACATGCGTGTTTTTCCGTAAGACAGAGTGTATGTATATATATATTTTCAGCGTGTAAATAAATAACAGCGGCGGCTCGAGTTTTAAAAGCGCGGCGCGAGAGTCTCAAGGTAAAAATCAGTGGGTCAAACCCGTGATGACCGTCGCCGCTGCTGTCCCTTCCCGCGCATTCATTAAAAAATCATCTATCGACGCGAGGCCGTATTTGACGAGAGAGATCGCAAAATTAGTCACGGCGATGTTATGAAGAGTACATTTTCACCTTTAGGGGAATAACAAAAAAAATGTCGGTGAAGAAGTTGCTTTATACGTTGGCAAATGCATCGATTGGACGTATGCGGTATTTCGCGCACGTATATATATTCGTGACTGTGTTGGTTAGGATCGCGAGCTAAAATTAAAGGGGCGTTAGGATATTTTTAGCAAATTGGCTAAAATAAAGATGTTGTCATTGAGTGTAACGGTATGATTATCTGTGTACGTTGTACACTTATTAGGTTCGTGTTCGGTCGAATGTGAAGATACAATTAAATTAATGCGTAAGACATTGAAAGTACAAGTACAAGGATAAACATAAGAAGAGTTATTTTGTACACATTAGCGTGATGATAAGCATTTTGACTGTAAATATTATATCATCAAATTTAAAAACAAATAACCATATTTATATTTTCGGAAAATATTATACATGCATGGTCTACACATCAATATCTAATAATTAATATAAATATACTAATATATTAAAAATTCAAACTACAAAAATCTCTGAATACCGTCGAACTTTCCATTGTCGTGTAGCGTACTAGAAAGCGGGTACTCCAGCACCTATAAGAACACATGTTCTAACGCCGTACTCCAAGTGCACGTAGATACCGGCATTCGCGCAGCGGGGGATCCCGAACAATGGGACGACTTTCGGCCGAGATATATATAGGAAGAATATATAAGGGTGGAGCGGGACAATGGAACAGGTTCCACTGTATTCTATGTATAGGGTAGAAATAACCTCCCGAAGAGTGTTTAAAGCGCGCGCTGTGACGATGTAGAATTGTGCGCTGTTTTCGCGTTAGAATTCTGGCTAATTAAAAAGTGTTGTCGAAAACCATATCGAAATCGTTCAGCAAAATTCGTTCCGAGCCCAAACCTTCAGCGCCAGATACATATATATGTACAGTTACACTTCCCACACCGAACGCGTTGGAGAAACTACTCGACAAAAACACACCTATATCTGCAGCTAGAAACTACACTCCTAAACGAAAAAAGAAACAACCGTTACTCACTGCGAGCGCAACGACGCGGCACCGACAAAAGCTCCTGTGTCGGGAAATATATATATATAAAAAACCGCCGCGAAAGATTTTTACGCTGCACGTGTATATATACGCCGAGGCTCGCGCGTTTTATTCTCGAATTCCACGGCGGGAAGAAGAAGGCAGAGGAAGAAGAAGAAGAAGTGGGCAGGGGCTCTTGGGGCTTTCGGTATATATTTAGACCACGCGCGCACGCTCTCGGTATGTCGTGCGCTTGCGATTATACTTACCAAGCCCCGTTCTCTCTCGGCTGTGTGCGCACGCGTTTACGAGGCACGCGCGTACATATAAGAAACCGGGGCGTTGATAAAATTGTGCGTGAGTGTGAGATTGTGGTGTGTATGGAGGCGATGAGAGGTTTGTGCGAGGGCGTGGATCGATTTTTCTTTCTTAAGAATATTATTTTTGTGGCAGGGTTTAGAGTGATGATATATAAAAAAACGGTCGTAAATTAACATAACCGAAAAAATACTGAATATAAAATCAATCGTTTCGAAATTTTCGTTGAGAAACTTTTCATCGTATATAAAGATTTTACGATCGACGCTCGATTGTCACTAACCGCGTATTCGAGCGTATAAAGCTATATAGACGTTTTTATAACTCTGGCTTTCTTTTTCCAAAATCGATAAATTCATACATTTCAATTTTCATTCGTACATCACTAATTTTTTTTATAACAAAAAACAGTTACCAACAACGTTACACAGCCTTAACCACAACATCGCATTATTAAAAACAAGCACAGAATTAACAGGCACATCGGATATTCCAATAAAGAACCCCGCATCAGTCATCGATTTTCCACCTCGCCGGCTATACTCGCACAAAATCCAGGCCTCGCACTTTCTCCCCTCCCGCCGCGCTCCTGATTAGACACCCGGCGTCCGGCGCTCGCGCGTATAACATTACGCGCAGGATACACGAGAACGCGCAGACTCAATTTTAAACATCGTCGCGTCGCCGGCCGTAAAAGCGAAATTGATCGAGGTATATAAAACTCGCTTCATACGGCACGACCCGGTTTCGCCCTTTAATTATCGGATAAAGGTCACGCACGCGTATATATGTGTGCGCACGAGGAGACGACGAGGTTGTGTATTTTGCCAAGGCGCGGAGATCGTCGTCGTTTGTGTTTGTCTTTCGTTATCACGGTATATGGTTTAGAGAGCGAAGTCGTGGACGCGGAAAATCAATTAATTATCGCGAATAGGGGACGAGAAGTGAATGATTGTTTTGAGGTTTAATCGAGTTTTAAGGGAATGAGAGTTTGAATATGTTGAGTTTATGATCATTTTTGAAAATGTTTAGAACTTTATCATTTTTTTTTTCTTTTGATATTTTATAAGTTAATTATATTCATTGACTTTTCTATACGTATTATTTTATTATTAGTGTTTATTTTATCTTTTTTTTTACCTTAATATTATCATATATTTTCAAACAAAAACACGGCAATCCCATGCCATAAGGAATATATTGTGCAAGCTATACCTAACGCTTAAACTATTTTTTGCTGATTTTCATAACTCAAACTACCCGCACCACGGATGTATCGGAGCTGCTCCAAAATTATTCGCCACGAATTTTTTTAAAACTAAAAATTCACATGCACGGTTCAAAACCGTATAAACACAACCCGATCTCCCACCTCCCCACTGCACTCACGATTTTTCCTCTTCTACACCTATTCACGAATTTCCTCGCGCCGCGTTCTTTCCGCCTATGAACATCGATCCGTCCTTGTCGCACCCTCTTCTTTTTTTTTCGTTGATGAATTCAAGTTCACGCGCGCACCGGCGAATACTTCCGGGCACTCTGACAAGTTGGTTTTGTCACGAGAGGCGGCCATTCATTATATCGCGCGTATATATACGCCATTGTCGCCGCGGATGCAATTTTACGCCCCGGGCCAATTGTTCTCTCGACTATGTATATGTATATAACCCCTCTCTCGTATTTTATGATAGATGCGCCTCCCTGATAATTAGATTATATCAGCGGCGTTGTTTATTTCGCGCGACGGCTTTGTCTCCAAAGTTTCCAAAGGGGGCACACGATGGTTGTGTCGTGGAGAGAAAGAGCTCTGGCTGTTATGTAGAAGCGAGTGCAGGTGTCTAGAATTTATATGCATGGATAATGCGATTGACTAGCCGCGCGCGCTCTTTATAACGGCACACGACGACGACGCCGCTGCGAAAATCATTAACCTACTTTTTCGGCTTCTGATACTTATATACGCGAATATTGTTTTCCGTCGTTAAGTCACCTTTAAAAATATACACCCACTTAAAGCCTCTCGCGTTCCGGCTAGATGCGTGGACGGTCAAGTTTACTATTGATTTTTCTCATTCGCGTTCTTACAATAACATTCCCCGAGCTAAAATTATCCTTTGGGGTAGCCGACGCTGATTCGCAGAATATTATTTTGAGTTTTCTAAACTGTATTTTCGAATGAATATAGGTTTGATTTCTTAGTAAAAGATCATCAATTAATCTAATTTGATTTGCAATTTTTGTACATCTTATATAAATTTAAATTAATCGTATGATGCTTGTTTTATACATTTTAATAATGTTTGGTAAATAATTCACTTGAATTACGCGTACACGTAAACAAATTTGTCATCAGTTTTTCGTGTAATATATATGTTACATCAAATGTATACATGATCCTTGTTTACAAGTAGTCGAGCGCTTTGGAAAAAATTCGCTTATCCCGCGAGATTCTATTTTACTATCCTCAACTGTATTTCTGGGTCACAGTAATGAAATCTTTCAGTTCCTGCGAGGAAGTGCTATATTCGCGTCGGCGCAATAAATTCCAGTCAATAACCTTAATATATATCGAAAAGTAAAACGAGTCTTCTCGACTGTTATTCCTCAATTGTCTTCTCAAAGTTATTTTGTATTTAAATTCAATTGTTTCCATTCTCAAAAAAGTATACATAAATTAGATTTTCTAACGCTAACCTTCATCAATTATATTCGTATATGTTTATTAAATTAACCGTATATATAATACAGACACGCGAGATTAGGTCACAAATACTTGTTTCTTTATAACGACACATAAACTCACGACCACACGCATTATTATCCTTTACTTTTTATCACCTCTTTCGCATCCTAAGAATCCATTATACTTTAATCACTCAAACACGCGCCCCAAGCCAATAAAACAAAACCCTCGGCCTAC
>JAPYZO010002231.1:0-15307 GCA_030522905.1 Torymus flavipes
GGTTTGTTAATTTTACAAAATAATATTTTTTATTACGAATAGAAACTTATGTCAATACCAAATACACGTAACAGAGCTTTTTAAAGTGTGATTAAGTTAATACATAAGTTTGTGTAAAACAATTATTTTGAAAATTTTCAAAATATTAACGAGTATAACTTTTTATACTTATCAAAAATGGTTACCACGCTATATAGTCGGAAATTCAATAACTCCCACGTAAAATTTCATTCCCCCCATAAACCATCGCCACGGCCATCATCGCCCCCAATCCCCACATACAGCACGCACATAAACATACATATATATACGCACGCAGACTCCGCGATAAAAAAAAAAAGAGAAGCCGCCAGACCTGAAATAAAGAAGGCGGATTAGGCGGCAGAACCTCTCGTCGTCGTCGTAGCAACGACCCTGGACCTCACTCTCTCTCTCTCTCTCTCTTCCTCTCTTTCCGCGTGGGCAATTAAAGCCTCGCCGACTTTGAATATATAATACGCGCACGCTCTCGCACGAATAATGGAATCGCGTTTCTCGTTTTCCGAGAAAAAGCTACCGCTCGCTCTCGAAAAAAAGAGAGAGGGACGAGGGATAAATGAGAGAGAAAGAGAGCTAGTAGTCCTTTGCGGTCGTTTGACGATTAAGTAAATGCGAGCGAGAGAGAGAGAGGGGGGCTACTACCTATACAAGGACCTACGGGACCAGTGGGAATGGAATGCAGGTACGAGTCCAGTCCCTTCTCTCGGATGAGAGAGAGAGCGGCGGTATTTCTCGGTCGTTGTCGTCGTAGTCGCTTCGCGCCGAGCGCGCGGAATCGAGAGGTAGTTCTTGTGTGTATATGTGTGTGGGTTTTGCGGGGGTGCGAGCGAGGCTGTCGGCCGCGATTTCGTTTACGCTATAGGTAGTTTGTCGGCCTGATTGTTTTCAGTCCTCGTTTCACACGAAATTCTAAATTTATTTGATCTATTTATTAAAACTTATATTTCTATATACTATATAATTTAATTTATTTATTAAGTAGTTTTATTAATAACGTCACCAATTCTACCTACACTTAATTTTTTATCAATTATTATCCATCGCCGCACACTCTTACAAAACTATCAATGATATAATTACCAATCTCTAAGTATATAGCACCAAAAAATACATCCATTACCTCGACCTAACCGCACTCTGCACGCAAACATCCAAACACCCTATCTCCTCAACAATTCACAAGCATCCTCCCTTTCTCTCCTCGTTCGACCCCCGCTCGTCGGGTCCACTGGAATGCGGTCGTCCTCTCGAAGTCTCGGTCTCACTCGCTCGCTCTTATAACACGGGAAGTGCACGAGCGTGCAAATTCTCGCGAGAGCCAGCAAGTAGGCCGCGTGCGCGCGTGTAGCTCACATAGCTGATGAATTGCATCGACACGTAGCTTTTGGAGGTTTTTGAGGCTGTGGGATTTAGAAAGCGCGATCACGGCGATTCGCGAAAGATTTCTTTTTCGTAATATGTGGGGTATAGGCGGGATGGTAGCGGGGATATTAATTTTAAATTAAAAAAAAAAAAAAAAAATTGAAAGAAATAAGCGTGGGTAGAGAAAAATATATTTCTATTTTTGATCGAATTCCTTATATCAATTGGGTAATTTGGATTAATTAGGCACACTGTATATGACCCATACGAGAAGCCTCTCTCATTGAGAGATCAATTAAAATGTTGAGCAAGTTATAGAGCCGTCGCCAATGTCACGCGGTTACATGCCCGCAAGCAACCGACATAATCGCTACCGCAAGCTCTCGTTGATAAAGTTTGTTGTTCAGAGTCCCGTTTTCGCCATTTCAATACTGTCTATCAAGTTTATGCTCTAAAGTGTCATTGGCTATGAAGCAAACGTTCATGTTCTATGAATGCTGATTGCGCGTACAGTTATAGAACTACTTATACATCCCGCCTGTAAACTACTGATTGTATAGTCGTTCGTTTAACGATATTTCACATTTTTTTCAATTTCAACGGTAAAAAGTTATCATCAAAGAGATGTATCTCGGAGGCTTGACGGTTATAATCAATTGGAAAAAAGCAGTTTCGTGATATACGCGAAACATGTACTGTATTCCGAGGTATAAAATCTTTCTGAATGGGTGCTGTTATCTCGGCGAGCTTCGTAAAATGATGCAACACCGGCCAGTTGTTTCACCTTGTTTTCGACGCGTTTTTCGGAAGAGGCACATCCGCCTGATTCTACAATCGTTCTCGTATATCAATTCTCTCAGACACACAAACTGTAAATATATCGCTACGAGATATATTCACTGGCCATTACGGATGTTTCAAAGTACAATGTCACGATCAAGAGAAAATTTATTCGTACATTCAACAAACATAATACAAAAACAATAATAATACTGAAAAAAATCACGTACAACTTTTTTCTAATAATATTAATAGTGGTAAAACACTCGGCTTTTTTTCCTCACCCAATTTTTACCCACTATAAAACCTAATCTCTCGCACGCGGCAACCACGTGTGTGGCGCCACACACGATATCGTCGCGACATTCCGTCGCCGTGAAAACTCTTACATATATAATAAAAGCGCGCGCTCGTCTTCTCTCACGGCAACGATTGAAAAGTCAACGCGTCCATGCGCCGCGCTTACGTCCCTGATCCATAATGTATGGACACTGCATATAGCGAAAGCTTGAGATTTAAAGCGCCGCGCGCCGATTGACAATGATAGAGTGCGCGTGCATTATTCAGCCGCGCCGCGGAAATTTGGCAGCCTTGGGCACCGCGCTTATTCTCACGTTGTTATCTAATTATTAAATATTCATAGCAATTCGATTTACGTATATATAGGTATATAAAGCGAAGTTTTATTTTAGGCCGACGCACGGTTCCTATATTTTACAGATGGAATCTATATGTATACCGCCACGTGCGTTTTGCATAAGCCCCAGATAACAATGAGACGCAGCCTGTAATAAACATTGACCGTTATACTAGTTCTTTTTTTTTCAAAATCGCCACGCCGCGGTGTCAACAAAAAGAAATAGCGCCGATAAGTCGTGAGCAGCGTATCCGGGCGCGCGGGGGGAAAATAGCGTGGAAAAAGGCGCAGTGTGAGTGAGCATGATGCGGGTTATTGCGCCGGCACGATCGCAAAAACGTGGCCTTCGCACGTGTGCGCTCGTATGCCTGTTTATAAATAGATGCGAGAGAGTTAGTGTGTGAGAGAGAGAGGAGAGAGCGGAAACGAGGCGCGGAAGTGCGAACAGGAGGCGGAGGATGAGTGAGCGAGGCTTTTTATTTTTATTTTGTGCAGGATAGGGGGGAATTTTGAAAAAGACGTGTATCATGTGATCAAGTTGAATCCAAAAAGATATGCTACAATGTGTTTATTCAATCATTAAGTTAAAATCACTTTTTTCAATCTGATCTTTACTATATACATGTGACTTAATAAAAACAGCAAAAAACTAATGCTTTCCCGCCATCTACATCTACAAATCACCGCGCAGGAATTTTCAATCCCCCTAACTCTCAATCTATTTCGGACCACGAAAACGAAATCTCCCATCGAACCTCGTGCCATGAACCCATAAAGCACGCGCGCGGAGAGGCTTCTTATACTTAACATATATTTTTTTTCTTCTCAGAAGCATCGTCGCGTCCCCCGCTCTTGCGTAATATACCTCTCGCGCTAATCGACCAAGAACATAACCATAAATTAGAGTATACGCACACGTGTGTGAATGTATATATATGTTTTAAATCGAACTGGCGGCGGCGGCGTGGCGAAAGAATGAAAACAAAGAGCCGAACTCGTGCTCGCGCGCTAAGGTTCGTCGAACTCTGTTCGGCTAAATTTAGGAGTGACATAAGTCGACACCGCGCCGCTCGAAAGAGTGAGAGAGGGCTGTCATAACCTGGAGCCGAGCGCCGAAAGTGTATAGTTTTTGTTTGGGATACTGCGTGTGATGGGGTATTGGGTTGATTGGCGATCGGGGAAAAGGCCTCGTGGGAATTGTCGGGGTCGTGGTTTTTATGTAAATGAAGGTTTTGGTTGTGACTAGAAGAAACAAAAGTATAGGAGGTTTGTCTTGAATTAGCTATGAATCCATACAAAGAAACCCTTTGCTATATACGTTATATTATAACTAACCTTTTTGGTTCTTTATTTTTTAATTCCGTTTCACAATTATACAACCACACCAATACCAACAAAACCTCTCAAATTATAATACATATAATACGTAAGCACACCACCAAAATAAAATAAAAAAAGAACGAATCAAACTACTCACTCGCTATCTATCTCTCACTCTCGAAAATTCGCCACGCCCGCAAATAGAAACATCGGAGAGCACACATCACACACGAAGCGCGGCATGTGTCGCTCTCTGATAAGCCTCTTCTCTCTCTCTTCTCTGCTTTACATAACCGCCCCTCCGTCCCGCGAAGACGAAAAAGAAGAAGGTCACACTTCGCGTTAAAGGAATGGCCGCGTGGAATTGAAATTTATTATACCTGTAGCTCATGGCGGGGAGACGAACGGGAGCAGCGCGTGCGTGCACGGAAAAGTTTCGGCGCGCGACCCCTCGCTAATTGCCGTGTGCGTCTTTTTCCACAAGCCGGACGATCATATATACTTACTCGGAGTAAGTATTTTTTTTCGTCGCGCTGATTATCACTGAGATCTACGCGAGATGATGGTTATCAGCGTGTTTTATATACACATAGCCGTGGGAAGAACCGCGTGTGCAGCAAATCTTTTACAACTATAAGTAGTTTTGGCGAACGCGCGAGCAGCTGCGGCCGTTTACGTTATAATCCACTTATCGTGCGGCTCCATTATCGTCATTATCAGCCAATTCGAGAGCGCCGCGCGTCTTCGCGGGATATATATGTGTGTGAGAGTTGAAACGTGCGTGCGGGGAGAATATATAGATACAGTCATGCGTATATAGCGGTTTATCTTTTTTGTTTGAAGAGGCGCTCGCGCTGGCGTAATTTTTTCCGCGTAGATAATTTCTGACGGCCAAATAGTAAAATCACTGTCCCGTGCGGCCGTTGAATATACAGACTTATCAATAGGTCATGTGTAGAATAACCATTTAATATACTTTATTCATATACATACTTTTATGACAAGTACAGTAGTTTTTTTTTTAATTTTCATTATTATTATATAAGAGTAATTACGAGACGAGAGAAATCTTTTCCCACCTTATACCCCGATCCCCGAACCGCAATCAGACAGCCCATATGTGCATTATCAGCCACCTCGATCAGACACCCCGAAGCTTGTAACGGCGCCACCCCATGGAGCCGCAACGACCAGCCGGAAAACATATATGTATGTGCAGTATACGTATACGACGCCACCGGGACCTTGGCACAGTTCGCCGCCGCCCGTTTTTACGAGCCGACGAATAAAGAGGCCCGGCGTATGGAGATACCGCCGCCGACTTGTGGATTCGGAAGTTCGAATGAAACTCTTTCTTGTACTCAAAGTAGATGGTATAGCCATTTTACGCTTTTCCTTAATTAAAAAAGACGTTGTATACCCAAGCGCAAACAATCATCGCCACTTTAACTCTTCGATTACCGAATGCCAACGAAAAGCCGGCAGCGGCGTCGGCAACTTTCCCGCTACCATTTAAACTACTGGAACGATTTCCAAGCCTCACGTACGTATAATACTCCACACGCGTGGGACCAAGTCGGCTCAAAAAGTCGCACGACGAGCAGCGGTTCTCACCGCTATATAGCGCGAGAACGAGAGAAGAGAGTGAGTTTTATATTTATATGTACACGTCGGTTTGCTCGATTGATAAGACGCGCGCGGCTGATTCAATTAGCGCGCGGGAGAAGGATTTCAGTGGCTATATGCGCGCTGGGATCGAGTATGTAAGGAAGAGTATAGTACGAAATTGTGATGTCACTTACCATGTACGGGAATTTCGTTGGAGAGTGGTTGGTTCGAGTGCTGAAGGGCGGCATTTTTCTGTAACAAAAATAATGAAAGTATAATTAGTGGGCGATTCCGATGAGGAAGATTAGTGGCTTTATTTGCTGGAATGTCGAAACTACTTTTGGTAATTAAAACACTATATCTTTGTTTAGACGCACTTTTTCACGAAGTAGCTATAACTTCTATCTATCACCTAATCCAATAAGTATTAAGAGGTCGAAACTTGCCGACGATTCTCCAATTAATCATCGACCGGCAATTAGGAGACGCCCTCGTCACACGCGCCTCGTCATAATATTCCGTCCACACATGGGGAACTTCGATGCGTCCAATCAGGGAGATATAGCCGATCGGGCCAATTTCCCGGGGACTAATAACAGGACAATTGAATTGTCGCTCACGTCGTCCCCATCTATATCCGTGAGATTATTGTAATTATTATTATTATGCGTATATGAAGCTAAAGTCTCGGGGATTTTATGCAAATAGAGAGGCGAGCGTTAATTGAGGAGTTTGTAAGTGTATCTGATAATTTGGTTGTAAATCGCTTTTGGGGTTATCTTGAGTTATTTTTTTTCATGCTAGTGCGTAAAAAAAGAAATTCAAATTAAGTAGGCACTTTGCAAAACTGGACTCACGCTTCTGATTTTGGGGATTGTATATTATAGACGGATAGGACCTGTTAACGCTTCGTAATTTAATCTCATATCTTTCCTGGAAACTATGTTTCTTAATTATACGCGTGCTGATTATGTATATTTAAATATAGAACTCGACCTTCCGCCATAAATCGAATATTTTGAAAATATATTTCCATAAACTTAATTTAGTAGATCTTACTTAAGGTAAGATACTTACTTAATTATTTATGAAATTATTTAATATATTATTATATAAACAATAATACTTCAATAAAGCCACGAGGTTTATTAATAGAAAATTAAGATATCATTATAATGCCCCTCATGAATAAAACATCGCTTTCTCGGTCTTGCAATTACCGCATATAAGCAAATTACAGTAATAAGAAATCGAACCGTTAGAAGTAACTGGCTCCCTTTACAGCCAGCGCACTACGAGCGGATATGCTGTACAATGTATCTTCTATATATGTTGTTAAAATATAGGAATTTAATTGAGTGAGAAACAGCGAAAAATAATGCAATGTTGGAACTTTGTCGGAATCTAATTGCACTCTTTACAATAATAATAATAAAATTAAAGAAAAATATATTGCTGAAATATTAAAGTATATCGACGTAAAATAAACGAGTGAAAATAAACGTTATAATTTTTAGTTTTACTTATTTTACTATGTGAATAAAAATGCATCGTTCCCACATACGCACACATACACACACACACACTTTGATGCTCGAAATTAATATAGTCTTTCTTCGGCCACGTGTGAAAATATCAATGTAATACAACGTGTACCAAGAAGACAATTATGTATAACTACCCGAATAAAACACAGCACAAAACTTGAAATATCACCTCTATATAGTTTCCCAAAATTCCGAAAATTTATTCACCTTTCACTTCCACATACTATACTCCACTTCTTCCACCTTCGGCTTATAATCGCGTGTGCACACACTTTGCGCGCCGAAATTCTCCACGAGGCACTGCGCGCAGCCACGCGCGCGATCTCACTCTGCGTCGCGCGCCGAAACGCCGGCTCTACGGCTCCTTCCGAGAGACGAGCAGCTGCTAGCGCAATCCGAGGGTAAATAAGGTGGGGAGGGGGGGACAAGAAGCTCGCGGAAGGGGCTTCAATTTTTTTTGTAAGTGTGGAGTGTGTTGAGATGGATTTTTTCGAGACGCGAGGGATGGTCTAGCAAATGTTTATGAAAAGTAAACGGTACAAAGTGGCTAATTACCTCTTATCCGGCGCCCCGATCAGCGCAATAACCATCAAAATCCAAAAAATTCCTCGGGCACTCGTCGCGCTCCAATTTTTGTTTCTTATATCCCTCGCAAATAACCCCTCGTGATGTGTCTCATCACTCTGTACATACAGAGCAGCTCTCTCTCTCTCTGCAACTGTCCCGAGGTATCGGAGCGAGAACTCTGGCGGCGCTGTTACAATGCCCCGTGTACGACGCTAGAGGAGGACAACTCGGAACTGGCTCGGTGAAAAGGAAGGAAGGAATTGAAAGGACTTTCTATACTCCGAGGCATAGGAAGGAAGCTAAGAAGTATAAGTGGAGGGGCAGCCGGGCCACGTGTCGCTGACACATCTGCCCTGGGCCCCATTATACACTCTCCCCGATGCTTTTCTTTTCTTTAGCGCGCGAGCTGCGAGCGCGAGGTTCGCGCTGTAAGACAGTTTTCGGGAAGGGGACCCCGAGTGTATTACGCGAGTGTGTATGAGCAGCTGTCCCGCGCGCGCAGCTCGTTTTGTGCGCGAGCTGGCCCCTCTACACCTGCCCCCGTCTTGAGGAGTGTGTAAGAGATGGCTGTATGCGAGTTTTGTAATTAAAAACGAAGGTTTTTGCTGGTCGGGAGGTGAGATTTTGGAGATACCGGAGGAGGGCGAATGTTCGGCTTTTTCTTGCTCTGCGCGTGTATATGTATATATTAATTGTTGAAATTAATGAGTTTAATTGTTGCGCGTAATTTTTTAGCATGCAGTGCTGTTTTAATGAAATAATATATGGTAAAGGGAATATTAAAAATTATAAGCGCGTTGTATATGAAATGTTGCCGTTTTTATGCAATTATAAAGTAAAAAAGACGTTATGAAATTCAAAGTAGAAACGAAAATAATTTAAAACAAAACGAACTGATGGTATAGTATAAGCAGGAGCCTTGAACCTCTCCAAATCGATCGTAATATCAAAGCGAATCCGCGATAAATTTCCAAAACAACAGCCGGCTCGCACACAATGCAGCGGACAATAAAAATTCGTTAACATGTCATAAATTTCCGAAACTCGCTCAGACTCGCGTACCAGTTTTACCTCTCGGTATTGTACCGCACCTTTATATGTACTGTACAAAAAGCAAGTTGCCCGCGGCAAGTTCCAACTCGCACATGCATGTATAGGATAAAAGAGAGCGTTTCTCTCTCTCTCTCTCTCTATCCTCGGATTATGTAACGGCGGGAAGATTCTTTCCGCGCGCGTTATATGTGCGAGGGGAGGAAGCAGAGCGGAAGGAAGGAGATGCGCGCTCTCGTTCGATCCAGTTTTTGATACTCGCGAGAAGAGAGTGGCTCTGGATCCGTTATATGTAGGTGCAGGATTCGATGCAGGAGAGAGTCGAGACGGTTGATGCTCGCGGAGGTAGGTATTGTAAAAGAATGGTTTTGATTTCGAACAGTGCGATGGAGGGATGCGAAGAAAGTGAGGTGGGGTCGCGTGCTACATGTGGATGGTGCGGGGAAGGTTTTTGAAAAGCGGGTTGCTGCGGCCTTGGTGGAAATTAAATATTTTTTTCAAATTTAAAAAAATTCACGGCTCAATTTTTTCGTGCGATTTCCCAACAATTACACAAAGAATATATATCATAGAATCGTTTCGAAGAATTCGTAAAGAATATGGAGATAATCTATTTCAAACATTCGATTAAATTATTTTAAATTACCGCCGTCTAATTATTCAAACATCCACCGAGCCCTTCGTCGCCCTTATACAACCGATCCGCCCTATATATGCACGATCCCCGCCGGAATCGCCACTTTCACGCCCATATCCTCTCCACGCGTGCCACGTGTCGCTCGCTGAGCCATCATCACCGCTCGCATCATCGGCGATTTACGTCCCCCTATATATATACACACCGGAGTGTAACTTGAGCGCAGGTGTGCGTATGCGCGCGCGGCTCGTAAAACAGACAGAGAGAGTCCTGTAAATCAGAGAGCCGCGCGTGCGTTTTTGCGCTATCAGAAGCGCCGATCGCCGTATATATATATATACCGGTAATTAACAGATAAATAGGAGAGGGAAAGGAGGTGCGCGCGGAATATGTAGAGAGAAAGTCATTGCCGGCGAGAGAGAGAGAGAGAGAGAGATAAGGGTAATGGATCTCGTCTCTAATGTGCAAGCGAGCGTTTGCGCAATTGTGTTTGGCGCAGGAGGATTTTCTCGTTGAGACGTTGATGCAAGGTATGTTCTAATTTAAATGTTGATTAATTCTTATGGGGGTGTTAAAAGATGCGCGTGATATTTGCAAGTCATTTTGTAGTTTATTTTAGATGGCGTTTTTTACGATGCTATATGAAATCCTAATTCGATGATAACCGCAGAAAAACCGTTATTCAATGAACTTTGTTTAATTATGCTTCACAAACGTATATACAGTTATTAATCAATCACGTAATGTGACAAAACGTCTGCATCATTAAAAACCTTTCATTCCCGTACGCCTACAACAATCTAGACGAGTGCAATAAGAAACACATGTAAACCGCTTAAAAATGTATCTTTACCCGTATAATTATACGCATTCGATAACGAGAAAGTCATTGTGCTGCCTGCTGCCTAGCAGCGAGTAGGGAGGTAAAATTAATTAAGAGTAAGTAAAATTGTGTTGTCACGTATCTTGATGGAAACTGCGGGTAATTAATCGCTGAACGCTGCGCGCGCGCAATCGCGATTGAATGTAATTGAGGGGAAAGACCACGAAGGTGTGAAATGTAAAATGAATGTAATTAAACTGCTTCATGCGCGCGCGCGCAACCTATTGCCATTATTTGTCCGCTGAGATAAGGGCGGCGATTCGTTATCGTATCATTAAAAATAATAAATTGAGAATAAGTAGTGCTGTACGAGCAAATATATGTGTGTGTACACGTTAAATGCGCATCCTCGAGCGATGAACAATATTTAACGACAACAACAAAAGAAAAAAAAACACTCTCGCCCCGCGCGGCCTTTACATAATAAGTTATGAATATTCATTCACCATAATACAATAAACGACTACACACGTTTGCAGCGCTTAATGCTTAATTTATGGCTCAATTTAAATAATATGTGTACGATGATTCATGACCAGAGTTCGTTCGCATGTGTGTGTAAAAGACGCGCAGGCGGCGCTGAGCATCAAATGGTTTGGTTCTGTTTATAAGAGCGCGCACTTTGGACCTCATTCGAGAGATCGTTAATTATGCAACCTAATTCCGACGATGCGCTTATCAATATCAGAAAAACAATTACTGGTAATATATACGCACTTCTACTGTTTAAATTGTAAATTGTGTCATATTGTTTTGGTAGATTCAAATTTATTCAAAACGATCTGGAAAATAATGAATATGAAAAATCTGAAATAAATTATCTCCGAAATATAGTGAAGTATAAAATTATCCATAATTGGCTGATTATGTATGAAAGTCTAAAAATGATCTTACTTTAATTCGTATTTATTGTGACACTAATACTAATTATGCATTTCAATATTATATATTCTCAACTTGTACACTGAACGTACATGCATTCATCAACTTTCAACATTAATAACTAACTGCCACCTTTTCCCACATTCAAATTTCTTCCTCTCAAAATGAGCCCTATACTACCCGAAAAGAAAAAGAGAAAATCACGCATCGAAAACCGCGCGTGCGCTACCAATTAATTGGCGGGCGTTCGCTCGCACACGCGGAAACGCCGCGTCGCGCCGCGGCGTCGAGGTATTTTCGGGCGGCGGCCCATTGTAGGTGACATAAGCCGACGGCGACGCCGCGCGCGGCTATTCCTGGCCCCGGCGGCCGTCGACCCGGGCAGACGCGTCCCAGACTGCGAAAACGCGAGGCACGCCGCCGGGTAAAAAGACAACGACGAAGAGCCGGCGTGCGGTGAGTCCGTGCGAGAAATTATTATGAGTAAGAAGATCGGCTGAGGTTGGGGATATGCGTTTAGATTATATACTTGAAATGATATGCAGTGAGTAAGTAAAAACCTACTTGATTTTTCGTAAATTTAATCAGTTTGTTGAACCAATTATTATTCTGGACGACAGACCGTAAAATAATGTTATAATGTAAAGCAACTGATGTATTACATATTTAGTTTCTCCTAATGTTAATTAACAATATTAGACAACACGCGGCATAAATTACGTATAACACTTGTTGCACGCCGATATAGCGAAATTCAAATAATATTAATCGCGTTTGACAAATACACAACGTTTCTTGCCTACCGGCGCGCATAGTCATCAATCTCCCTATATCTTCAATGCGCAATATTCCGCATCGGCATAATATAAGAATAAAGAGGCGAGTTTCAGCACGCGGGCACCTCATTCATCACTGCGCACGACGCCTACGAGGAGCTCCCGCGCTAATCTCTTCAATATCTACCGATTAATATAAGGATTCTCTGCCTAAACGATCGTTAATGAGAGTAAGCATATAGACCTCCACGCAATTCGCACCAACATCTGTTGTACATTTTGCAAACGCGACCGCAGAAAAAGTTTCTCTATACATATAATAATAGCCACGTAACCGCAGAGAGCGTATAGTTGAGTTCTCTCGATTCCCAATCTATTTATACACACACATGCACGTTGCAGCGTTTATGGAAGAAAAAAAAGCCGCAGAAACGGAAGAAGAAACTTTCTCAACGGCGGAGGAGAAAAAAAGCGGCCCTCGCTCCTACGCACAGAGGAAGCTGCAATCGCGCACGCACCGATACGCAACGAGCGCTGGGCTGGTAGGCAGGCAGCTGCAGTAATGAATGAATTAAACGAACCTGACGTCACAGGATGGATTATATAAATGGCGTGTGCGCAAGCGCGCGTGCGCAAGCGCGTAGGAAGGAAGTTGGCTTCCTTTCCTACCTAGGAAGGCATTCCGCTCTTTTTCTCTCTCTCTCTCTCTCACTCGTTCGTTCGGGCTATATAAAGGGGTTAGGCAGTGGCGCTGCTGCGCGGAAGTGCCGTCAATTGAGAGGAGGCTGCGCGAGAGAGAGCGGAAGCGGGATCCTCCGAGAGAGGCGCGCGGATTTCGCGCTGCTGCGTGTGCTGTTAGGTCAGGGAGCTTCCGCTCTCTCTCGGTGTCGGGTGTATTTTTAGAGGAGGAGGAGTTTTGGGAATTGAACTGGGAGGTGGGATGAGGGGAAAGAAGGTGGTTAACCCTAGAGAACGACTGATTAATGGGTTGGAAAAAAAAGTTGGAAAATGGAGGGGAAAATTAAATTGAGATGTATATATAAGAAGTTTTATAAGAAAAAGTTTGGTAACGGTACAATTTGTCATAATTATTCATGTTTATGATAAGTTTTTCTCGCTTTGTCTCCCTAATTCTTTTTTAAAAAGTTCCATCGCGTCTTAGACGATAATTTTCCTCATCAAAATCACCTGCCGATCTCGCGATTTCCAGTATCCCAACTCTATAAACTTGAATATTTTTCACTCCACGCATGTGAAAATCCAGATCCCCACTCAACGATTTGTCAATCACCAATCCCACACTCATAATTACTTCGTCTCATTCTCTCCCCCTCTCACCAACCTAATAACTGCCCGCAGCCTTTATATCGCCCGATAAATCATTACCGATTCGACGTGCGCTAGTATAGCGGCGCCATTTACAAAATTCGCGCGCGATTCGACACGCGACACCTGAAAATTAATTTTTCATACGAAACCTGGAACGAAGAAAAAATCCGGCCACCGCCTCGTTTTTATCGTTCCCAGGCGAGAGACTACACGGTGGGCGTACATCGATATTTTTATAATTCGAATTTGAATATTATATACGAATTGGGTGGAGGCAAATTATATATACCCACTGAAGTGTAGGCTTCTAAAAATTCCTTGGTTCTCGCTATGTGAGGCATGAGATATACATTATACGGCAATGAACCGGGAAGATTAGGTGGAAAGAAAAAATTTACGAGTCTTATCTCGCCCCGGCTTTTTCAATGGGATTACGCAAGCCCGACACGACTGCGAGGAGGCGAAATATTGTGCGCGCGAGCGTTCGTTGACTGACGCGATAAAGATGTTTGTGGGTGTCTCTTATATGTAGCGGCAAAAGTTATCTCGTACGACGGCGGAGTCGAAAGTGCCAAGTCTAGGTTACTGCGACGAAAAATCAAATTACATTTTCGCTTGGTATATTCTATATTCGCGAGATAGTATCATTATAGTAATTGATTTCGCGTATTGCGAAGCGACAATCAGTCTCATAATTAACGATCGCTTAACGATTCTTTCTTACACGAAGAAGCCCGCACACATAAATTTACAGCCGCGATTCACCCTGAAACTCATTTAAACGACTGTGCGCGAGGCGTTCGCACGCACTCGACGCGTGAATGTATATCCGCGCGAGGCTTTCCTTTCAGCCAGATAACTGAAGATGAAGAAAAAAAAGAGCGCGTAGACGTCTTTCCTTCATCTTATCATCTCGCTCTCTTTTTCCTCGTGTGCAAGAGACAGCTCCCGTATAGCCTTTGACGTGTGTCCATTTAAGAAACCGATTTCCGCTCGCTTTTGTCGCTTTTGTTTCGGATTGATAGGTCGGTCTGTGTAGGCAACGATAGTACGCGAATATTAAGATTTTTCTGCAGTTTGGAACACGATTTTGTCGTGTGTGTATGTGTGGGGCCATTCATTCATAGCGTTTGTTATTCCGAGTTATTATTGTTTATGCGAGTATCGGCGCCAATTTGCATCCATCCGTTTAATCATTATGCTGATATACAGCTCCGGTTCAGCTTTTTCACCGCCATTTATCGTAACGACGCGGTGCAGTTTCCTTTTCTTCGTTTGATATATGCATGAACTCTCGTCGATTTATTCCGCGCAGTTGTGGTTTTCGAAAAGCAAAATATTTATTTGTCGTCAAACAGTGAGAATGCATTTTCGTATATGGTTATACTGAAATAAAACTATTACAGCAGTGCCTTCGTATACATTAGACGGTTCTGTGTTAATAGTACAATTATCTTTAAAATCCCTAATCATCATGAGAAAATTACCAGAAAAGGGCTGAAAAAACTTATTGATAAAAAGCCAAAAACCCCACGCCTATTAAATTTTTCTCCTGCATGCATCTGACACTTTCCCACCGCGCATTCCTAATCAAAAAGCCCGCAATGCGAATTAAATTCTCCTACACCGCTTCTTCATCGCGCGAATAAGACACTAGCGTGCTCATCACGATGGAAAAGTCGAGCACACACACACACACTTGGGGGGGGGGATTATGAAATACGCGGCTGCCACTGGCGTCCCGATGGCGGCGCGCCTCCGCTTGGCTCTCTATCCCATGCACAATGTGCTGTATATATACACGACAACCGCGCGCCGCTCGTCGTGTTCGCTCGAACGTGAATTTTTCAATGAGCACAAACGCTCGTCTTTTCTCTCTCTCTCTCTCTG
>JAPYZO010002233.1:0-15563 GCA_030522905.1 Torymus flavipes
GGTGCTAAAACTGCATCGATTTCATGCTAATAACTAATAATGTGCTATTCGAGGGAAACGGCGTCTTAACGTAAATTACTCAAAGATTCAAACGCCATGGCATAAGGATGTTTTTTATTCGAAATTTGTGTGAAGCCGAGACTTATATCACTTTTTCGACGTTCTAGCCCACTGTGCATCCCTCGCCTAGTACCCACAAAATCAGGACACCGGCAAGGGAGATGGAAGTTTGGCTCCTGCGGTCCTCCACACCATTTCTACTCTCCTTAGCCTAGGATTATTCAGCCTGCCTACGTCTTGTAGGTTATGTTCTGGCGAGAAGGCACTTATAACTCTTCTAGCTTGCCTTCAATCTAGTGACTCCCGCCATTTCTTGAGTATTTCCGCCTTTATCATGAGAGAGGTCCTTTTCTTAACTTTACTCGGCGAAACGCCTACCGTGCACTAAGTCCCTCTGATCCGGGGAGCACTTCTTCCCACCAGGCGATCCGCCTCCTCGTTGCCCCTGATTCCTACATGCCTTGGCAACTAACACTTCCTGGAGTATATTCTGGTGCAGTTGAGGGCCATCAGAGCTACTGTCTGATCAGATGGTGATGAGACAACCACTGTAGTTCCTGGTATGTCTTTTACTTCTGCTTGGAACACCGATACGTGGGAGTCGAGTGTGTACACCAGTTCCGTAAAGCTGCCTTGCTTCCAGGCCCTTGTCCCCACGCCATTGTCATTTTTTGAACCATATATGTACCACACCACGCCCGATTGTTCAGACTCTTCCCTGTCGCAGAGATGTGCAACCTGTAGGGTTTCCGAAATATAATCCTTCGCGCTATCTAGTCACACTCCGATACTTCGATATCAGGGGGTCGGAGTTGAGCAAGTTCCTGGTCAAGCCCGCTCTCTATGCCCATGACATCTCTGATGCGCTACTAGGTCTTGCTTGCTTCGCTTTTAATGAAAGCTTGCAAGGATGTTATTCCTAATATTAGTTCTTGTGCTCCAAGGGGTGTAGTGCTCGGAGTACATTATACCCCCTATTGCTAGTCTTTGTCTAAAGAGCTCTGGTAAATTTTTAGTGCACATCTCTGCCACGGAACCACCGCAACTTCTGCAACTAACCATGCGACAAAGCCACCTGCTAACTGAATTGCGTACCAGTCTACGCCATGCAAATCTGTTAGAACAATCTCTTTGTTCTTCAACCTTTTTTCACGAAAGTGACCGCCTCAACCAGGCGGTATCTACCGATTTTGCTCGTCTGATAGGCGTACTGTCTATCGTGCAGGAGATGTGCTACTAGTGGTTCCACTCTTATGTATCTGTCCACCAGTGTCTCCATTGTCTTGGGGACAAAGAATATCAGACTGAAGGGTCTGTAGTCCTTCGGCTTTGAGTGGTTCATAATGCTGGGTTTTGGCATGACGACCACTTTGGTCACTTGCCAACATTCAGGTATCTATCCAAATACTAGACACGCTCGATAAAGTTTTACCAGAATAGGAGCGAGTAGATCGAACCTCTTCCGAACCAACGTTGGGAAAATGCCATCAGTCCCCGGTGCCTTGAGGGTAATGACTGCCTATCTTATTCGGTCTTCAGTGAAAATTCGTCACGGTAGCTTCCAATCTGCGCCACTGGCCCTTAGCTCATACGGTTATGCCCTAGCTGTCTCGTGTTGGGAAAAGTGCGTATCTAATAGTTAGTCTAGTTCTGACCTCTCGTCATCCGCCCATTTCCCCAAGCCGAGTCTTATTAGATTCGGCCCTTGAGTTTTCGGTTGTCTTAGCAGTTTGAGTAATCTAGCGATATCAGAGATACCGCTCATGCACTCGCAAAGCCTTTCCGACCCTAGCATTTTTCTCTTTCGATTTCCTTTTCGTACTCTCTTGAAGCATCTCCAAAAGCTTCTCTATTGGGTGTATTATTCCTTTTCGTAGACCTATTATAAAGTCTTCTGATCTTTTTTTTAATGTTTCCAGAGTGGGATTCCACTAAGGTGCTCCTTTTTTCATTAGCTTCAATCGTAATCTGCAGTTGTTCTCGATGGCACTGACGATGTTCTTTTTTAAAACCTCACTAATCGAGATCAAGCTGATTGCTATATCTATCCGGGAACGACTTGTGCTTTGCCAACAGTTCTTCAACATAGGTGGCCAAGTCTGTCTTCCTCGGATTTCTGCAGAGTCTAGATTCTGTACTGCGACCTTTGATTTCGAAAACTATGTGGTTGTGATCCGACATAGAGATCTCGTCCGACACTCCTCATCGTGTGATCGCACGCCCCATGTTTCTCGTAGCTAATGTGATGTCAATGACCTCCTTACTATTCGTATTTCGGAAGGTAGACTTAACCTCTGTTTAGGAAGTCAAGGTTTGTGGTGTAGAGGAACTGCGAAACCTTCTACCCGCTGTTGTTCGTGTCCGAGCTGCCCCACGCCGGATGATGTGCGTCTACATCGCACCCCAACAACAGGTCAAACCCCTTACCTTCACACAATTTAATTAGTTCTATGAACTCCGCCGCACCATAAAGCAGAAGTTCGATTCGTAAGGGAGACAGGCTGATACAACAGCCACTTCTCCCATGCCGTCTTTCTTGTCTCCGTACCAAAACTTAGCCACCGCTAGATCGCGAAGGAGTACTTGAGTTGGGCCAGTTATCTTCGTTGTTTATAGCCAAGGCTCTTGGAGATACATGAAAGTACATTCTAATACTACATGCCTCCACTTTTCTGAATATAGATCATTATCTCCGTCTATTTGGGTATAGAAATTATTTTATCAATAATTTTATAGGCAGTCCATATCCGCTTGTCTAGCTTCTTGTGTACAATTTGCTCCCACCTTCCATTCAAATTTAGAAAGCATTTGATCAACAAATTTAAGTGTAGTCCGTCTACTTGCCTCCACTTTTCTGCTCAGAACTCGCATTCCCCACTTATTTGCTTTTCGAAATTGAACCGCCGGGTACTGTAACTCATTACGCTCGAATGTCGCATATTTTCCTACATAAACCATATTTCTAGATATTAGTATTTTTTTATATTAAAGAAATAAGCAAGTAGTGAAATCCAGCGTAACGAGTTACAGCACCCGTTGGTTTAATTATTTTATTGATCATTTTATAGGCAGCGGGTCTGCTTTCTACCTTTTTTTATGTAGAACTCGCTTTATTTGCCTATTTGTATTAAAAATTGTTTGATTGACAATTTTATAAGTAGTTAACGGCCCTCTACATTTCTACAGAGACCTTGAATCACCCGCCTATGTGGGATTAACATTATTAGATTGATAATTTTATAGATAGCTTGTCCGCAAGCCTCTACTTTTCGATATTGAACTCGCTTACATCACTTACTTGTGTTTAACAATTATTTAATCAATAAATTTAAATGTAGTCTATTTACGTGCCTTCACCTTCCTGCTCGAAACATGCTTCCCCGCCTATTTCGGTTTGAAAATTATTTTATCGATAATTTTATAGATAGCCTGTCAGCGTTTACCCACTTTTCTACGTAGAACTAACTTCCTGTGCCTATTTATGTTCGAAAGTTATTTAATTGATAATTTGATAGGTAGCCTGTTAACATGCCTCTACAATTCTGCGGAGTACTCGCTTCACCCGCCTATGTGGACTTAAAAATTATTAGTTTCATAAATTTACAGATACCTTGTCTGCGTGCCTCAACTTCCCTGCACCTAACTCGCTCATATTACTCACTTAATTTTCAAAATTATTTAATTGATAAGTTCATAGGAAGCCTATCCACATGCCTTCACTTTCGTGCACGGAAGTCATTTTCCTAGCAGCAGTTTGAGCTCGGTATCATTGTTCGACGGAAAGACCTTAGAGTTGCCAAAACACAAGACTATCTTATTCTTGGAGTCCTTTGAGATAGTCTTGACATTGGCTTTCGTGATACGCGCGCATTTGATTTAACGAGTAAAAAGATCTTGGAAGATAATAATGTGTTTGTAACTATTCTTGCTTCACACAAGCGGCCCCGCGACGTCACCTGCCACAACTTGTCAAGGTCGTTCGATAATCCGCTCGCCTATGAATTCCGCTTTGTTCACACGGTAATCGTGTTTATTTTAAGATTCAAAATTACCGCTTTTTTGACCACCAAAACGAGCCCTCTCTTGGTTAGCGTGCGACGCGCACGCATGGCCTTCGAAAGGGGGAAAAAAGAGTGGAAACTGAGGCCGGTTCAGTAGTAGCATCCGAGCTTCGACCGCGAGCGCACCTTAGCACCGCTAATCTTTGTGTCCTTCCGTGCGTGCAACTTTGTTTACTGTGCCCTTAGTTACCTCTACGTTATGGTCTAGGCGTAACTCCACTGCGTGACTCCGCTGGATTTTCTCTCTCCCTCCTATGAGGAGCGTAGCTAACCTGAGAGCCCACCTGGTTACCCGTAATCGAGCCGTTCGTCGCCGTCTCAGCGCAAGGGCTGCACGCCACCCGTGTCCAAGACGTTGGAGCGCTGGGACGCGCGTGTCAGTAGGCACCTTCTACGACATGGGCGTGCCAGCGTTATTGTATAGGTAAGAGAGCTCTCAAGCGTTTAAGTTTTGAATGCATTCAAATAGGCTAGACTAATTCGATCTCCTTTTCTTCGACTATATGCGTAAATTTAAGTTGTAAAACTTATGTACGTTTTGTTTCCTTGAAAATTTAGCTTTTTTGGCTCCTTTGAGTAAATAATTTGATAATAACTTTACGATTAAACTTAAATCTGATCATCTAGATTGAATTCATTTATAGTTGTTCTTAAACTTGATTTAGACGCGAAAATGCACTGCTGAAAGGCACACTCACCGAGACTCATTGCACTGCAGAAAGGCAGGCTCACCGAGATTCAACATGAGCGAGCTCGAGAACGCAACGCGTTCAATGCGAACATCGTTCATGCACGGAACGACACTTTGCGTCAGATTATGGAAGAAGCTCGCACTACGCACTCAGAAATTGTCAGTAGCGGGGATCCTGAAGTTGAAAATTATCTAGAAGGTCGTGTTGTCACGCGATTGCTGTTTTTGTCTAAGGAGACGCAGACTTCCATATAACAGTTCTCACCGAAATTGAAACACCGAACAAAGTCACATTGCGGGCTGCAGGCTCAAGAGAAAGCCTTGTTTCTCGCGCACCGCTGTCATTGAAACGGCTAGCTCACGACGTTTCTGATTACCTAGATTCTACCAAACTCACCTATTTAAAACAATGTATGACAGATAAGGCGTTGAATATCTTGAAAGGCGTGAATATCCCAAAAACGAGCTATGATGGTGTTCCGGACGCGTTAAACAAACGCTTCTTGAACCAAAGATTCGTTGTCTACAATGAGTTGAAATGTCTCATAGATATGCCCTTCTTTAAGAAAGAAGCGGCAGACGCACTTCGTAACTTTATTGATAAGGCTCAACGTATAGTACGCGTATTAACAAATCTAAACATGCCCATCATACATTGTAATATTTGGATCGTTTTCCTCTTAGCCGCGCATTTGAATCCAGTAACGAAGAAAAGCTGGGAAACTGAGCTCAGCCCCAAGAATTTGAAGATGCCCTTCACAGTTGACAAGACAACCCCCTCCCTTGCAGACGACTCCCTTGCAGAGATTCCCCACGTTCGATGAATTTTCCAATTTCTTGGAGAAGCGTTTCGCACGCTTTGTATGCTCGATTTCAACAAAAGAGACAAATCGAAGGTTACTACTTCTTCTAAGCCTGTACCCGGCTGTAAAAGAGCGCATCATATTGCTTTGCTCTATGAATCACTATTCAGAAAATGCTCAGAGTTAAACTCAAAATCTCCTTTCAAACATCGTGAGGAAGAGCGTCGTTTGAGATGTGTTTTAACTACCTAGGCAATCACAAATTCAATAATTGCAAGTCGTCTGATAGCTGCTCAATTTGACAAGCTGAATATCATACTCTTATTCACTACCCCACGCCGTAAAACTCCAACAACACAAAGTCAATATCGGGTAGTCACACTGTTAAAATAACCGCAAATGTTTACACGGGCCGCGCCTCTACTCAGCAACTGGCTACGATTATTTTAGCCACAGCCCAACTCACGCTGATCGAGTCAAATGGCGATGGCCGTTTGCCTGCGACCTAAAACTGGCACGAGACTTTCAAGACTTCAAGTCGAAGCACGAGAGCCTTCGGCACATGGAGTATATACCAGTTGGGAAATCGATAACCTTTATGTTTGGTATCTTCCTTTTCACGCAGTAGCGCGACAGACGCGCGATAAAATATGCCTCAACTACTTTCTTCTCCCCAGACCTGCTGTCCAGCCTGACCAGCCATTCATTCTATTGAATTAGCGAAGGCAGGGTAGTAAATAATCACGTTCGAAAAAAAAGAGAAAAAAACATAGCATTATCCGCTAGGGTTGCCGTGCATGCGTTTCTTCTCAGTTCTCCCCAAACGACAGAATGCGCATATTGGAGATTTAACTGACTCATTCATGTGCAGAAATTGTCATTTTTCAAGCATTAGAGGGGTCTCGGTCTTAACGGGTTGAGATTTTTTTTTCCGAGGTACTAGGTGAATCTTCCCCAGCGTTCGTCCTTGCTTTCAGCAGGGAGGGAGGCCTACTAAGACCATCACAGAGCGTCGGACTCCGTGGTGTGAGGGAATTCTACCCCCTAAATATCCAAAACCTTTTCCACGGTATTCACCGAAATCCGACCCGGAACTGTTTTACACATTACTTCGGGCGGGTCGGCGTGTCTGTCCCTTGGGCATTCTTGTCTATCTTGTCTGATGTGTCTCTTCTTCGTCTTTTGTGTGAGGGTTGAGATTAGTATTAAAATAACAATTTTTGTATAATTAATTGTAAGACTTCGTTTATCAAAATTTATAAAAAAAAAGTAAAAAACCATAATGTATTTTTTTAAATTACAGAGCTACTATCAATTCATTTTTGGTACTGGATCTAATAGGATGCTGCTGTGTATACGTTGTTTTTGTCTCTGAAAACGTAAAACAAGTAGCCGATTTTTATATGGATCCTGATTGGGACGTGAGAATTTATATGGCTACGCTACTTCCTCTTTTGATTGCTTTTTCTCTTGTAAGAAACTTAAAATATCTTGCGCCGTTCTCCATGGTAGCGAATGCTTTGATTGCCGCGGGCCTCGGAATAACTTTCTACTATATTTTCACGGATCTACCTCCCATTGAAGGTGTCAGAAAAATGTCATCTTTCCAGGAGATGCCACTTTTCTTTGGAATCGCTATTTTTGCATTGGAAGGAATTGGAGTTGTAAGTAATTCTTTCTTTATTTTATAAATAAACCTAAATATTATTAAAGTACTTCTAAAGTGATTAAATTGAAAAATGAAAATATGATTTTTTTTATTTTATTTATTCCTTTCTGTACAGCCATTGTGGCTTTTCACATAGGATTCAGGTACACGATATCAATACATTTGCCTTCATTTACTGCATTTACTTAATTTTGCAATTTTGTTATATTCCCGCCACGATTTGATAGTACAACCTAGAATTTTCCTGCCCCCTCAATGACGTAACTAAATACTTAATTACTTAAATTCTTCCTGCATTTCCTGTTTTGCCTTTTCCTGGTTCCACTCGTTTAAATGCCTTTCCATTTCTTCTAATTCCTCTTTTCTCCATATTTTCACCGCTGTTGCTCCTTCACCTGTGTTTCTCATAGCTTCTTGTAGATCCTTGCCCCAGTTTGTCGGTTCCTTATCCAATATGCTCCTCGCTTCCTCTCTCAGACATATTTTTTGGCCACCTGTATCGTCCCTTCGCATTATTTTTAGCAGGTAGCTTTCTGCTCTCGTTCTTGATTCAATCACTAAACTTCTTTTTCCTGCCTCCGTTCTCCAGATGTACCCTGGGTGTTCATGTTCAGACCCATTGCCATATTAACTATCCTTCCTTTTGATCTTTCCATGTGCTCATATTTTTTGCATCCCCAGATCTCCACACCGTAAAGCCCTCCTGATTTTGCCAGTGCATTCATTATTAAAATTCTTCTTCTTAGGGTTCTTCTTCTTCTTACCTTTGCTCTTTTCTAGATCCCCATGTTGCATTTTCTGCTTTCCTAGTTCTTTCCTGCAACTTCTTTATATGCGTCTCGTTCTTGCCTCTGCTGTTGAGCCAGAAAATGCACTGTTTAATCCCGAGAATTCACTGTTCAACTGCCTGCGTATTTTGGTGCACTTTCGATGCTTAATTTTAATCGTTCATAACTTTGAAAGGAATCAACATTTTTTAATTCTTAAAAAAGAAAATTATAGCTCGTTTTCTCTAGTTTTATTTTCTCTACTTGAAATAATATTTGAAACTTTCTGAAGTTAAATAGCTGCCATTTTAAGAAAAGGATTTTTTTAAGACTTTCTTCGAAATAAAGCTTAAAGTGCCCAGAACATTAGTTCTTTTTAGCGTTAGGGTCTAATATTGCAGCTTTCTTCATATTTCTATATCCAAAAATATATCCCGAAGTTTCAGCCGAATCCGTGATCCGGATTCCTGACACTCACATAGTGAGCCTCCTTCGTTGTTTTTCTCTCATCTGTTGTCTAGATTCTCGATGTATGCGATAAAAAGAGTTCGGATGAGAGGACAGCCTTGCCTGACTCCTTTCATACTTCTGAAGCTCTCCGTTGTCCCTTCCTCCGTTATGACTGTATTCCTTGTCGTTTCGTAGATACTTGCTATCGTCGTCAGCATTCTCCCGTTCACTCCTTTCCGGCTCAGCTTTTCTATTAAAATTCCTCTGTCAATTGTGTCAAACGTAATTCTAAAATCAATAAATCCTATTATTATTCTTCCTTTCTTCCTTCTTAGTTTGTTACCTTTTAATCTATTCAGTCTGAAAATATGGTTTCGAGTACTCCTCCTTCCTGAATCCCGCTTGACTTTCCCTCCAGCAATTTTCCTTCTCTAACCAATCTCTAAGTCTCACGTGCATTATACTGGTTAGTATGTTATAAACGATAACCAGTAATGAAACGCCTCTGTAATTTTCTGTTTCGTTTTCCTCTCCCCGTTTGTGAATCGGGTATATTCTCTCCGTCTTCCGGCCGTTGATTATCTTGCCGTCCTTCCATAGTTCGTTTATTATTTTCGCGAACACGTCTTTCCATCCTGTTGACATATTCTTCATGAACTCTCCCGTGATTCCGTCCTCTCCTGCCGCTTTGTTCTATTTTAGTCTTCTCAGCTCCCTCTCCACTTCCTCATATGAGATATCTTTATTGAGTGCCTCCTCTTCCATTTCTTCTTATCCTTGGGACTTGTTATTTTTCTCCCTTTCTCTTACTACTGCCTCTTCTCCGCCATTGAGCGAGGCCTCTTCTCTCACTCCACCTAATAGTTTCGTGAAATGATTTAGCCATTGCTCCTTACTTATCTATATCTATATCCCTTGTTAACCTTTTTCCTCGCCTTGTATTCCTTTATTGCCTTCCAAAATTTGCTCGCGTTGTTGCTGTGTGCCACTCTTCTCCATTTTTCCTCGGCTCTTTCCTGTTTTATCTTTTGTCTTATTTCTCTCATTTTTTTCCTTTCTTGCTTCAGCTTGTTCTTTTCTTCGTCTCCTCCTTTTGTTCTTAAGTAATCCTTTAAGCTTTTCCAAACCTCTCTCATCTGCTGTCTTGCCTCTCCCTCAAATTCTACCTTTTTTCTCTCCATTTTCTTTTCCTTTCTTAGCTACCCCAGCTCCATTCCTACCTCGTTGATCGTTTCTCGCAGATTGTTCCATTTCTCTTCCGGGTTGCGTTGTTCTGGTACTATATTTGTTTCCTTTTTTCCATTGCCTCTTCGTATGTTTCTCTTTTATTCTCCTTCCATTTGAGTTTACAGACGTCCTCGCTTATTCCTCTCTTACCATACTTCCCTTTCTTCCTTCCTGCTTCCCTCCCTTTTAAGGTGCAGCATACCGGTAGATGATCAGATTCTATTCTTTCTTCGATTTTCAATTTCTTGACTATTGATAGCTTTTCTCTCCTTTACAAAATTAGGTCAATTACTGATCTGGCGTTATTTCCAACGTATGTGGCCTCACCTTTCCAATCTCCTTTTGTATTTCCGTTTCTTATTTCCAATTCCAGCCCTTCACGTAACTTAAGTAATTTTAGTCCTTCTGCATTGACAGTCTTATCCTCAGATCTCCTACTCCTGACATCTTCTTCCGCTCCTTCCACACTTGTTTGTTTCTCTCCAATTCTAGCATCACAGTCCCCCATAATCAGTAGGGGCTCGTTATCATCCATTTCCTTAACGACCTTCTTTATGCTTTCCTTATTTTTCCCTATTCCAATATTATTGTAAATATTAATGATATTGCATTTATCCTCTGCTGTACTCCTACCTTTCACAATGATACCATAATTCCATTCCTCCATTCCAGCTTTCCCCTGAACTTCTTCCCTTAGTCCCACTATGACTCCTCCTTTTGCACTGCCTTTCCTGTTCTCTCTTTCCACTAATTTGGCTTTCCACACAAAATCCTTGCTCAGTTTGCCTATTGCTTCTTTCCTTTTAGCATCCTCTAACCATATTTCCTGTAACAGAATTACTTCGAATATATTCAGATAGTCCCATGCCTCAAATACATTTTCCAATCCAACGACATTCCAAGAAATACCTTGTATGTCTCTTGTATTACTGTCCTCTTCGAAATCTATCCTTACTTGGGCCAAGGCCTTTTTCCTCCTCATTCCAATCCAACCACATGTCCTTGATCTTTATTTTCAAATAACCTGTCTGCACCTCCTCGCCTTCTTCCCTGAGCGACTGTGCAAATTCCCCAATCCAAGCCGTAACTTCCCTCTCTCTCTCTTAGTCAGCACATCCTTTATTACTATTCGTGTGCCTCTCAGCTTAAATTTGTTTTGCATTGTTCTTATTTCCTGCCACACTTCTCTCACCTGCATGACCGTTCTTTCCTCAGAACTCCAGACATCCATCACATCCAAAGTCACTCCCATCTTCTCCCTTATTACCTCACATACCTCTCTGACATTCTTCTCTGACCAGCACGGCACTCCTCGTAACAAAATCCTTCTTTTATTTTCCACCCTCCATGCCATTTTCTTCTCCAGTTCTATGCCTTCAAGTTTTCTTGGCCTCTCGTGCCTTACCTCCTACCTCTGTCGACTTTCCATTAATTCTATTATGATTTTCGACCCTATTGCTTTTTTACGACTAGAGCTCTCTTGATTGTCACCTCCTCTTATTTCTTTCAAATCTACCATGCTTGCCTTTTTCTCTTCAAACCTCTTCATTTATAACTTAATCATACTAATCTGGTTACGCGTTCCTTCTATTTTCTTTTCATTTCTTTCTACTACTTTCTTTAGCTCGTCTGTTTTCTTCTCCATCTCCTTGAATAATTCCTTGCCCTCTATTCTTTCTCTCTTAATTTCATCTCTGTTTATGATCTTTTTCTTTCCATCTCTCTATCTGTTTCGCATTCTCGGGCCCCATGTTGGGCGCCAGTTGTAACAGGATAGAATATAGCGTGTGCGAGCGTAGCTTCTCAGCCAAGTACAGTGCGGTGCACTCGGCAGCTTACGTGCTCATTTACCTACTTACAACGTCGGGCACGCTTTACCTGTACGCGGACGACTTCATTCCCGTCAGCTTCTTCGGTCTCGTACGACCGACGGCTAGCTGAAAGTCAGAGAAGGGAGAGTTCGGGAGAGAGGAATCGGGCAACGAAATAATTACTCGCGAAGTTAAAATCAAATCACAGTCACGTTTATTCAAGATTCGGAGTATAAGTTTCCACGAGCGCAGGTCGAGACTTTAGTGCCGAATGGAACTACCGCTGCAGCTCGCGCGCAATATAAAAGATGACGCGACGCGTGTAGTGGCCACTTACTTCATTCGCTGCGAGTCAGAAACAAATCGGCTGCTTTCGGTGACGGGAGAGAGAGAGAGAGAGACAGCTGGCACGTGCGTCTACAGCGAAGTGCGACAGACAAGAGAGCCCCTCGCTAATTGCCACCCGCGCCACTGGTGCCCGGGCACAGAATTGGGGGTTGCTTTCCCTCTCTGCGCTACCTAGCTTACTTCACGTGAACGCGTTATAACCCCCACCCAGATTTCGCATCCCTGGGTGCGACATCACTCTTCTGGAAGGGAAAGTTGCGCCAAAAGAAAGAGATAATGGGGGTGCAGTTTAATCCTGCGTTTTAATCATAAAAAAAAGATTCAAAAAAAATATTATCTTCCCGTTCACAGGTGTCCTTCCCTTGAAGGCGCGGAAGCGCACATACCCTAGCTGGTCTCTGCCGTGGCAGGGTCGGGGCTCTCTGGAGCCGGAGCTACGGGTGGCAGGGTCGGGGTTGACCCCACAGCCGTGCTGGGTGGGCGGCGTGATGAAGCGATGGCTGCGGCGGGCGGCGGCCTTCACGGCTAGTTGCCGCACGGTTTCCCAGCGTGACTGTGCCTCCTTAAAGGTGACCTCTGCCTGCCGCTTCTCCTCTTCAGCCTCTTCGAGGCGACGTTTTCCTTCGGCCCGCAGGGCCGCTTTAAGGCATACTGCCGCCTCTTTGGGCCGCGCCTCTTCTTCGGCACGAGCCTTGGCCCGCGCCTCTTGCTGCTGCCACAGCAGGAGGTGCCCGGCGCTTCTTGGCCACCATCCGGTCCCAAGGAGCTAGAGAGCACTCCTTGTTTTTGTGGGAAGCCATGACCTTGTCGAGGCCGGTGAAGGCGGCTACTTCCTCCTTTCGGGCGGCCCGAACGGTCTCCCGGACCCTGTGGAGGGTGGTTATTATCTCCAGGTGCTCGGGGCAGGCCCGTACGGTCTCGGCGGCCGGGAGGGTTGTGCTGGCCGCATCCCTCTGGCTGGTCGAGGGCGGGCTGGGCCGAGGGTGGCGCAGGATTTTCTGAAACCGGGGTGGTCGGCTCTGCTCGTCCTCGTACTAAACCACCCCGCGCAGTACAGGTAAACCTCCGAGCTCGGAGCCTTCCACCACGACTACCTTGTAGGCTCTGGCTTGCCACACCAGGACCTCCTCCTCTTCGCGCTCCAGACGGCGCCGTTTCTCCTTCTGGAGGTCGGGGAACTCCAGCGCCGTCTTCACGAGCTTCGAGGCGAAAGTTCCGAGGTGGAGGTCGATGAGCCCGGCGGCGAGACGCCCCAGCGCTTCCGAGTCGACGATCATGGCCTAAAACAGAAAAGTAAGTCTCTGGTTAGGCCCATGGTTCGTCTCGGGTGTGCTTAGATTACATCAGTCACCCCGCCCTTATTTTCGCGCGCGTTAGGGGTCTTGGCTGGGGCTGATCCCGCTTTGGGCCCCCCTTAGTCCCGTGCGAGCCGTTCTCCGCCAGCGATTAAGGTGGCTTTTCGCTGACGTCCCCATCGGCGTCGCGGTTGCGCGGCTGTACTTTCCTCGCTCGCGGCGGTCAGGTCGCTCATCGTCCCCCCGTCCCTCGATGGCTGAGCTTTGTCAGGGGTTTGGGGTGGGTCGCTCATCGCCTCCTCTCCCTCCGGCGGTCGCGGTTTTTCGTCGGCGGCTTCGCCGCCGCTCACGTACGGTTTAAGGTGTTCAGTTTGCACCAGAGCTTCTTCTACCCCTTCAGCTCCCACTAACCTATACGAGTTCGGCCCTCGAGCCTCTAGTATTCGATACGGACCCGAGTACTTCGGCGTTAGCTGGGCTGCGATTCCCTTCGCAGCTGACGAGAGGACACGGTTCTTCTTCCACACCTTATCTCCGGCCGAGAAGGGCGTATCTCGTCTGCGAGCGTCGTAGTACGAGGCCTGCGTGGCTTGAGCTGCTTGTGAACGGGTTGCAGCTTTTTCGTGTAGGACTGGCAGGCTTTGCAGCCGTTGCATACTAGTTAGCTATGCTCTCATCCTGTAGCTGCTCTTGAGCGGCAACCTACTGGTACTTTTTCTGGGAGCCGGGCAAGACTGGCTGTCGGCCATAGTTCAATATGGCCGGGCTTAAGTCGCGCCGGTCGAACTTTGTACGTCCGTGTTTAGGGCGAAAACTAGTTCGGGGAGCTTCTCATCTTATTCTCTCAGGTGTTGTGTCATTCGCGCAAATAAGAAGCGATGATCATTTTTAAGTTGCGATTTGGGATTCAGGAATTCGTCCATGGCCTGGTTTTGGAACTCTGTTCAATTATCGGACAGGAAGACCTCTGGGCAGCCAAAATGTAAGAAGATTCGGCGATTAAGCTCTTCAATTACTGTTTTGACGTTGGCCTTGCGGATCGCCAAGGCTTCCACCCATCGGGTGAATAGATCCTGGAAACCCAGGACGTACTCGTGCCCCTTGGGGGAGCGGGGGGGGGGCAATGATGTCACTCGCTACGACTTCCCAGGGTCGTTCTACAATGCGTCGGCCCATGTGTCCAGCTGAAGCTTTCTGTTCCACTTTGTATTACTGGCACACTTGGAATTTTCGCACGTAGTCGCCCACTTCGGCGTAGAACCGTGGCCAGTAATATGCTGGGCCACTAGAGCAAACGTCTTTTCGCGGTCTAGGTGTCCGGCCACGGCTTCGTCGTGGCACTGGCCTAAGACGGCCTGCCGGTGTTCCTGCAGGACTACAACCTTCCAGGCGTCATCGTCCCCTAAAACTTCCAAAACCTCGGCGTCGGGCCGGTATACATGGAGGTTTCCCGCTACCATATTCCAAGTAGGGTAGTCTTCGGGGGTTAGGGTGACTTTGTCGACCCACTCCAGGTACAACGGGACGTACGTCGTATGAGACCATGTCACCGACGCGACGACTGGCTCATACATGCGAGAGAGGGCGTCTGCGACGTAATTCAACGCGCCTTTCCGGTACTCAACTACGAATTAGGATATGTGGAAAGAGTTAAGAAAATTAGGTCTTCTACCAAAAACTCAGATCAGGGTGGAACTTGATGGCTTCTCTCCAGAAGAATTGAACTCCCATTTTGCGGGCGTGTCGGTCTCGACTGAGGTATTTGAGGATTATTTGAATAAGGTCATGGCAACGGCTAGTGATGAAGGCTTCACCTTCTATAAGTTACTTTTTCAGACGTGGTTCTAGCTGTTGCACATTTCTCCTTACAGGCTAAAGATGAAGACGGTATCACGGAAAGCGTAATAGCAAAGGCTCTTCCAGTTATCGGTAACTATCTCGTAGACATCTTAGTCACCTTCATGTCTAACGGAATTATTCCTAAGCTGTGGACATAAAGCTCATTTGGTGCCGCTAAAAAAGTAAGCCATACCATCGACTGTAACGGATTTTCGTCCAATTGCGCTCTTGAGCTTCCTTTCTAAAGTCCTTGAAAAAATTGTACATGATCAGATCTCTGTTTACCCACTCCAATCTGGATTTCGTCAGTATCATAGCACGTAGACCATGCTTATAAAATTAACTGAGGATATAAGAGCTGGAATAGATAGCCAAAAGCCAAAAGTTACTAACGATTCTCTTACTCTTCGATTTCAGCAAGGCATTTGATACCATACCGCCTTCCAAACTATTGCGCAAGCTGATTAGAATGGGTTTTTCTAGGGGCATAGTCCTGTGGATAAAGTCATACATTACAGGACGTAACCAGAAAGTGGTTACGA
>JAPYZO010002234.1:0-17332 GCA_030522905.1 Torymus flavipes
ATTTTCTTTTTATAAGAGAGAAATGTGTACAAATTCGTACATCAATAAAAAATTAAAATCTAGACAAGACAATAGAAATGTCTTTGAGTTAACATAATTACAATTTCTAAGTCTTCATGTACCGCCCGCATTGAAAGAAGCTATAGCCACAGTACAAACACACATCATCGCACTCCACCCAAACCTAAACTTTAACCCTTATTTACCCCTTTTTGCACCCTGGTGCAGGCGGCAAAGCGCTCTGACTTCAGTCGACAGAAGTGCGTGCACGCTTCGCGCGTCTCCAAAGAGGTCTACTCCTCCAATTTCGAGGCAGACGCTACAACCCTTCTGATCCGCCGGTCGGTAAACGAACCCTGCGAACCCGAGCCCAACGAGGAGATGGCCGGGCTCCGTCGCCAGGCGTTGAAAGACGTGCAGACGGCGCACGAAGTCCGCGATGCCTACGAGCACGGACGTCATTTACGCGGCAAGTCTGCCAAAGCCATAGAGTATCAGCTCAAGAGTAATGCCCTTATGAATCTGTCGAAAGCTGAGGAGCTTGCCGATATCAGGAAGTATCAGAGAGAGGTGGTGCACGTGTTGCACGACGAGGCAGAACATCATAGGATGATGGACGAGAGGCTGAGGAATATGAATGATCTGGAGAACATTACGGAACCCCTGGTGGCGCTCAGTCAGGATATGAAGTGCTACGAAAAGAAGAGTAGCAATTACTTTTTGGAAAAGAGGTTAGAGGATTGAGTGTGCGTACGGTTGTTTAGGTAGTTCGAAGCGATTTTGTCTTTTAGATTAGTGTCGTCCTTTCTCTGTCCCTCCTGTATGATCCTCCTATTGTATTGTTATGTTTCCAATGATTCAGCAATGATAAATTTAGAATAATGACGAGTATCAGTTTATAGAATGACAGAACATTTTAATCAGCAATCTTAAACAGGAAGTCTTTGTAGGGTGTTTAACTTTCCGTAGCCAATTGCAACGCAAAGCCAAAAAGTAGGATGCCAAAGATTGTTGAGCCAAAAGCAATACCAATTTGTCTAGTACATCAAAATCAGCGTCAAAATTCAGTTGTGTTTTATATAGGACGAAAAATTTTAGGCTTCGCTTGGCATCGCATAGTTAACACTGAGTAATGAAATTTAATTATTTCCTACATTCACTTCAAAAATAATTTAATTTCATAAACTGATGCTCGTCGAATATCCATAAACGATAGAATCCACATTCATTGTACCACTTTATTGTCTCACAGCAAGCAGACCAGCATCGAAATCGAGCAGCTCAATGCCCGTGTCGTTGAAGCTGAAATCAAGCTGAAGACCGAAGTCCAGCGCGTCAAGAAGAAGCTCCAGATCCAGATCACCGAGCTCGAGCTGTCCCTCGACGTCGCCAACAAGACCAACCTCGATCTCCAGAAGACCATCAAGAAGCAGTCGCTCACTCTGACTGTAAGTACTGCAACACATCTTTTGTCAATTTGTTTCATAAAAATTACGCATTCTACCAGTTTCAAAAAATTATCCTTGTTAGTTTTACATTCAAGAATCCAATTTTGTCCTTCCAACTATAAAAACATTATTACCAAACGCAATGAATTTAATTGTGCCTTACGCAACTTGCAAGTGCTCCAAATATATACCTTGCCAATACCAATGCATCATAACTGGAGACCACATAAACGTCCGAATAAAAATTTAGAGCGCTTGCAATTAGTTCCATTGAATTATGCATTTGATTAATTAACCATGACTGACGCATCGTTTTTCTTTTCGCAGGAACTGCAAGCCCACTACGATGAGGTTCAGCGTCAGCTGCAGGTAACGCTCGATCAGTTGGGCATCAGCCAGCGCCGTCTGCAATCCTTGACTTCCGAGCTTGAAGAAGTCCGCGGCAACTACGAATCCGTAAGTATATATGTTATTTATCGTATAGGTCCCGATTATTGTTCGATGAATAACGGTCGCGAAAATAGCTCTGAGAATGCGGTCAACATAGACAACCTGTCGCTTTTTTAGACAAAGAGCGGCTGGTTAATGAATGAATTGTACTATTGAGAATATTTTAGATGATAAGTTATTCTTAAAACTGCATTATTTAACTTTTGACAACGAATAGTGAAAATTTAAACAATGTCATTGCAATTTCATAATTACATACCATTATTTTTAGAAATTTCCTGTAAATCTTCATTTAACAACATGTTTTTGGCGACATTATAAAGAAACTATCAAAATTCGAACAGCGACTCAAAAATTACAATCCAAGTATACAAATCACATCCAAAAACTACAACGAACCACATATGTTTACTTTACAGGCCCTTCGCGCCAAGAGGATAGTCGAGCAGCAATACGAGGAGTCTCAGAGCCGCATCAATGAGCTGACGACCATCAACGTCAACATCGCTTCGTCCAGGGCAAAGCTCGAACAGGAGCTGTCCACCCTCGCGGGTGACTACGAAGAGGTCACGAAGGAGCTTCGCATCAGCGACGAGCGTTACCAACGCGTGCAGAACGAGCTCAAGCACACCGTCGAGATCCTCCACGAGGAACAGGAGCGCATCGTCAAGATCGAGACGATCAAGAAGAGCCTTGAAATTGAGGTCAAGAATCTGTCCGTACGTCTCGAGGAGGTCGAGGCCAATGCTATCGTTGGTGGCAAGCGCATCATCAGCAAACTCGAAGCCAGGGTGAGTCGATCGTTCGTTATTTAACTTTATACTAAAATGGTTCCAAAAAAATGGTCTTTCAATGATTTAAGTAAACTACTTCATAAGTATACTTTGCTGAGTCACTAACAAAAATCTTATATCTTTGCAGATCCGCGATCTGGAGCTTGAGCTGGACGAGGAGAAGCGCCGCCACGCCGAGACGGTGAAGATCCTGCGCAAGAAGGAGCGCAACATCAAGGAAGTCATGATCCAGGTTGAAGAGGACTCGAAGAACATTGCCCTCCTCCAGGAGTCTCTTGACAAGGCCTGCCAGAAGGTCAGCATCTACAAGCGCCAGGTCCAGGAACAGGAAGGCATGTCTCAGCAGAGCGTGACACGAGTGCGACGCTTCCAGCGCGAGCTCGAGGCGGCAGAAGACAGAGCCGACACCGCCGAGTCCAACCTCACCCTCATCCGCGCCAAGCACCGCAGCTTCGTCACCACGTCCACGGTGCCCGGCTCCCAGGTCTACCTCGTCCAGGAGTCGAGGCAGGAGATCTAAGCGATCCGGGGGCTAACGCCACACCCCTCATTATATCCTCATTAAGAGTACGTATTTTGGTCTGTTTTTTTCTTGGCTTATTCCATTTTCAAAAATTTAAATTCATTCTTTTGTTGAAAATACATATAATATCCCCAATTTGAAAATAAATTTCAAATGACTATCGAGCACATAAATTCAGGCTAGCTTCAAATCTTTAGTAAATCTGGCCAAATCTGCAAATACAACAATCGAATAATTAATTTCAGACAAAACTTTTTTCGAGCGAGGAAGAGTGAGCAGAACCGACGAAAAAAAACCATAATAGGCAATGATCATCTAAGCGGCCTCGTGTGCACCCAGACAGCAAACATCCAAAGACACATATGTTCACGCACGGAAATATCTGTATTTCAATATATATAATAATAAAAAGGACATTTTATTAATAAAAATCAATGGAAAGTATAAAAAAAAATCACAACTAGTGTGTGTATGTGTGTCAGTGAACCACCAACCGCCGAGGCCTCTCCGAGCAAAAAGCCGATTATTAAAAAAAAAACTCCATCACACGACGTCGAGTTTCTCTCATCCATGCTTTTTTCTCTCTCGCTCGTAATATCACACATATATACAAACGTATAAAACACATACATTACATACGATACACACTCGCAAACATATATAATATATTATCGCAAGCACGTTTCGCGCCCTCGTCGCTCGCGTCAGCACCAGTTTTTTTCCCGAAGAGAAAAAAAATACTATATTATCACACGACGCTTTGTTTCTTTCTCTTTTGTGGCGACCGTGTACAACTTTGCTCTATATTTCTATATATAATTATTTATTCGCGACACCTCTATTATTAATCATTGTCCACACGCATATATATATATATACTTACACACCATCGTTGAAATGGATTTTCACTCGATTTTTTTTATCTATCGTACGTATTGTTGTCTCTCTGTGCGTATACGCGTCGCTCTGAAGAGTGAGAAATAAAGGAAAGAGCGAGAGACGAGAGAGCGAAACTATTATTAATATATACACGAATATTATAGAAGGAAGAAAAATCAACGGTGGAATATCTAGAGAGAAATGTTTATCATTCAGATTATTATTATTATTACTATTACTATTATTATTGTTACGAAATGCACAATAACCTGTGTAATTTAATAAATAAATTGAAACGCGTACGTACGAACCCTTGACTGCCTCGTCATTATCACACACATCCCGATATTGTTGTTTCTCATCATCGACTATATTGCTTTCTCTCTTTTTTCCTCTTGTGTGATCGTTTTTTTCTTTCTTATTGTCGTCGAAAGCATTGAGACAAAATCGTCGACAAGGAATTATTTTTGTAAAAGATTTTCGAAAAATTGTATATGCATTGCTGAAATTTGAAATGTTTGTGTAAATAAGCAATGTTAGGATATATGCAAGAAACTCTATAGAGAAATATTTATTTTATATTCTTTTTTTTTATTTTGATGACTATTTTCACAAATCGATTTTCACATTTTTATTGTTGCGTAAAAGCGTGAAAGTTTTATGAGCAAATCACGTAATAATTTTCACATTTTTATTTTCGCGTAAAAGTATGAAAGTTTTGTGATAAATGGTTTCAAAAATTAAAACGAAATGATTTATAAATAATTTAAATTCTGCAATTTTTATGAATTTTTTACAAAAGTACACTACAAGTAATAGATAAAATTTGTCAAGTAAGTTTGTTAGTGAAATAGTTTATCATAATTTAGTTAAAAAAAACATCATTTTACAAATTTCTTTAATATATTATTGTCTATTTATTTGAAATTGATTATTCAACTAATGTGTTCTTAAATGTAAAAAAATTAGAATCTTCAATATATATTACGCCTAATAATAAGAATAATTTTAACAAAATTTTTATACATATAACTAATTCTTTTGAAGGATAATACATGAAGGATTGTTAAAAAATAAAAGAACGTTTCTCACTGATAAATTTCTTTATTCGAGCAGATTACTTTTCAGACCACTATGGCAAATAGTAGCGGGGTCCATGCGAATCATTCACGAGATTTGAAAATTTTCAAGGGGAAATACTTAATTTTAGATTTTAAAGAGAAAATTATTTTATAAATAAGGCGTTAATAAAAATAAAAATAAAAAAACTTTAGGTTTCTATTTTTGTAAAGTATTAAAAATTTTCAAATCCCATGAATGCTCAATTTTGTCAATTTACAAGTAAATGAACGTGATAACTCCGCTTATACATATTAACATTGTTTAAGGCTTATCCCTCGACGTGTATTTTTGTACGATGTTTCTTCGTGCTACGAAAAGTTCCACTTTTTACATAACTCATTTGAATAATATAAAGAAAAATCAATAGAAAAAACTACAAGCCAAGCTTTTGTCATTCTGAACAGTGGAGTAGCAATGCTTGTTACGTAACACACTTTATACGAAAAAGAAAAAGAATTCTAAAACATCACCCATTCACCTATTATTCTTTGTTAAAAGGGGAAGAAAACTACAAGCACACTCTGTTTTTTTTAGTCTCAGTCATCGTCGATTAAACATTTACACCATTATTTACACATGACAACCAAAGTATATAACGGAAGCTAATAGTGGTCATCGATATTACAATCCTGTTTTCTTATAAAAAATTACGAGATAATTATAATTAATCAAATTATGACGATATCTTTAAACTATGCATCAATAATATTAGTTTCGTAACGTTACTTTTATATATTAAATACATTGTACATGTGGGTTTATGAGCATCGTGAGAGTAGAAGAGATAAGACCGATTAGTCATTTTTACACGCAACTTGGATTCGATATCAGAGCTCTTCTTCTTCATATACATACGATTCAACGATCCTCGCTTCTTATAACTTTCGAGAATGTAAACAGACGACGTTTAGTATACGCGATATCGGAAGGAAGGCTGCTGCTCATGGCAGCAATTTTTCGTGTCATACGCAGCACATACGTAGTGTTTACAAGAGTATAGAGTAGATAAAGCTAATAAATATCAGAGCCGAGTTTCTCCAATTGTCCTCCCAAATCAAGGAAAGGAAAAACAAACTTATAGAAAAACGAAAACCGAATGTTGCATAAATCTTTTTCGCTGTAACAATATGTATATTGAAAAACGGGGGAAAACAAACGACTTAGTCATCACTGGTATACGAGTAATTCTCAACTTCAAGTAAATAACTACAGGTAAATTAGCATTTAAATAATCGTTAAATTTATGTATAATATGTATATTTTTCGTATATATACTATGTACACTTGCTCTCAAGATTATCGCAGGTTCGTTATATGTTTCACAAGAATGAAATATCAATTGATTTCCACCGTAATTGATTAATAACAGATATAAAAAAGTATTATTGCAGGAAGATTACGTGTGGCATTATCACCGGAGACTATTACAGTGGTTATACATTGTAAATTCGATAGGTTCTCTATGAAAAAAGAAATTACAAAAATTTTGCTTCCAAGTTCCCTGCGAAGCAACCTTTGTTCGAGCTCTTAAAATTACGCAACGCTATATATGATACTTTGTACAAGTCGGGCTTAGTAAAACGGCGCAGCAAAAGAAAGAGGCAGTACAGGAGAGACAGCAGATTTACACGAATTTTCACAATTTCGCTTGGCAGTTCGGCATATTCCTAGTATATTATCGTTCGTATTGTTATTTCTTGGATCGGATTCTGCTTCTATTTTTTAACAGATTCCGAGATGGCAAGGGCCCAGCTGAATTTTTTGTCGATAGAAGATGAGTTTTGTTTTTTTTTCGTTTTCTTCCACACGCGGCGTTTATAAAGAAAAACACAAATATGTTCGTTGCAGGGGATATGTAGAGTAAATTTGTTTCATTCGTCTGGTCTCCCGCTTTAGTTAACTTTCTGTTCGGGTATTGGCACAAAATTGTACTAGAAGTGTGTTGAAAAATTTGCGCAGCCTTGGCAGCGTGCAAACTTTTTTGGAAAGTCTTGTGGATACTAACGGAAACCACGTTTGAGAGTATAAAATCTAAAACTGCGTGTTTGTCCCTATACGTACATGCTGAAACTATTCATATAAAATTTTTCTTGTTCCTAAAAGGGAGTATCGCGGATTAATTCTATAATTAACTATTCCTTAGACCTTACTACAAGTTGACTGCGATAAATTATTCACTTGTTAATCGTTACGTATTTAAAATTAACCTACGTATTTAATAGGAATGTATGAAATCTGAAGAACAAACGTTTAGACTTAATCAATCTTTGTCCTATGGATTACTTTTGAAACTAATTTTATTATTTCAGTTTATGTTTTTGCACCTCACAGTATTTATTTAAATTAATTATGTAAAATGTGTATATTAAAAAAAGATTTTGTCTCGGAAAGTGCAAAAACGTATTTCATGAGTATACTTATAGAATCATTACGTAAAAACAACATATAAAAAACTGAAAATTGGAAATACTCGTTTTTATTTAAAAAAAAAATTATTTCTTTCTCAACGTTTGTTCGTTAAACTACTTTTTTATAATCATTTACGTACTTAATTATACGCAACATTATACTGTTCAGTCTTTGAGTTGAATTGCAATCCGCGAGAATATGTCGTTCGAGGATAACGCAAAAACTCAGCTGGGCCCTGAGAAGTCGGGTATCGAAGTTTCTGTTTTTCCACCATTTTTCGAACGCTACACCTTTTTATGTTCTTAAAACGGAAGAGTCGATTAAAAAAAGAAGGATACAAAAATACATTATGTATTCGGGAAAAATCCTATACACCCACACGCGTTATCGTTTATAATTTCAATCGTTTTCCTCATTTATCATAGTTATCGTAAATTACTTTGTTAAATATTAGAACTCCGCAGCCTTTTTTATACGTTGACAGTACGATTTTTCTTTCCAATCGCTTACTCCTTAGCACCTGTCAATTTCAGCCTTCGAAGGAATTATAAAAAATCACCCTCGAACGGAGAAAGTTACACCCGTTTTTTTGCGAGTACATATATGTCGGTGTGATCGAGGATGAAAAATAATATAAATTCCGTGTCAAAAACTTCGTTCGGGGCAACGTCTACAATCTAAACAAACGAACGCCCTTTTTCGAACGTGGAAAACGTATGTTCCAGTCTCTATATTTGCGACTTTTATACGTAGCGAATCCCATTCTTCTTCCTCGAAACGCGAAAAAGAGGCCTTAACAACGCAATCGTGCGTACAACTCAAACTTTTGCGGGGCGGATCATCATCGCTTTTTTTCAGACTTTGGGTTTCTTGTATCAACGGTATTAGTTTTTATGTAAACGTTCGTATAAAAAAAAAACAACAAGTAAAAGTTCGCTCAACAAAGACTATTTTAAAAAAGACTATACGTGCGATGACGCTCTCTGCTTCTACGTTCGAGTCATACGGGATATTTTCATCCGTACACACACCTTGCGATAGTAAAGCAAATTATTTTTCGACATTTTAGATACGTCTATTTTACCAGTATCCTATTAGGATCTTATGCAATGCTTGAGGAACAGACACTTTTTATTACTTATAGACTTAAAATACTTTTTGCTAGAAAGCAAAGTTCCTAATAATAATTATTTTATAAAGATATACCTATAAATATATTCATTTTTAAAAATTTCGATTTCATCGTATACAAACTTATCATACGAAAGATATTAAAATAATTATCGTAGAAAACTAATATTTTTTTTGTTAAACAATTTCTCTTTTCACATATATATTCAATAGGTTTCCCATTTAAAGCTTTTTCTTTAGTCGCTTCTTATCAGAGACAAATGCTCTTGTACTTCCTTACAGCGTAATAGCTACCCTCAATTTTCCTTCTCGCTCTCTAAAAATATATATTTCGACAACGATAATCAAACAGGCACGATTATTTATCCAAGTAAAGCTAATAGATTTCACTCGTCACAAATGTACGATTAAAAAGTTAGCATACTTCCCATAACTAATAAAAAGTGTCGAGCTCTTTCAAATAGTAATCGCAATACGTTCGCAAAGGTGTCGGTGTACTTTGTCATCTTCTTCTCGATGAACTAAAAGGAACGTCGTTGCTTCGGTTATCAGTCTTCGCTATGTATTTCGAGCCCTTATGCGTTCATCCCTTGCCTCACGGCAGCTTGCGAAGGTACGTTCGCACTGTTCGGTCCGAGAGGCGTATCTGGGAATTTAGTTTTTCTCCTTCTTGGGTTATGTCTCAATAACGATTCCTTTGTCCGCTTTACTTCAAGTCCTCCATGGCGTTGTAGTTGGCGAGGGATTTCTTGATCCTGAGGGCCGTCAACCGGGCTGCGGCATTGTGATACCAGCACTCCTTCATGACTTTCGACATCACGTGGAGAGCCTGTCAAGTAAGATGATAAATTGTGAAAATTTCTTTATTTCATAAAATAAATTGCAAATTAAATAACTACCTCATATACTACTTTAGGACGTTTTTGTATTTATCGTTGTATTATTGAAAATACTACATTTAATTAAATTTCTTTAATATTTTGTAAAGTTTATTTCATATTCACTTGGGTAGGGATAAAGTTGAAGCCAAAATCAATGTAACATTTTCATATCGTGGTTCGATATGGCGGCAAAAGTTGAAATCACAAATAGAGTGGTAAGATGGATTGTACAAATACAAAAGTATATGGTGGTATGCAAGTTAATACTATAAGAAAATAAAGAATAAAAGTATCCTTCTTCCTTACGCTTTCAACGCATCTTAACCTCCTATCTACGTTTAAAACTTTCGCCACCTCATGGAAATCAAACATAAATTTTGATGCTAGTATTGCCTCTATCAAAGCGAATTCTACCATTGAAATGCGGTAAGAAAACCTCTTCAATCTTTCAAAAGTAAAATATACCGCTTTAATTATTTTGACCGAAAAATTTATGCGGAAGCTACTCATAACCGTTACGTCTCCCACCACCATTTTTATTTTACAACTAACGAACTCACATCAATGGACATCCATCGATTGGGTATCGACGGCCTCTGCCTATCCGTGCAAACAACCTTGCGCATTTCCTCGATCGTGGGGTCGGAGGGCACGAGGTCGTAGAACGGCAGCTGGTAGTCGTCGTGGATGCCGCCCACGTTGCAGCGCCTCGCGATCTCCCAGAGGATGAGCCCGAGGGCGTAAACGTCCGCCCGCTTGAACGAGTCGAAGTGGTTCATGTTTATCGTCTCCTCCAGCACCTGCGAATATCACGTGGCGCTCGTTAAACAAGCAGAAGACTTAAGGGGAGGCGAAAGTAAGTGGCAAGAATTTAACGAGTCAAAAGGGATGGAGCAAGGTAGGTGGTGGTACTCGGTGGATGGATTACGACGTTGATGAGACAAAATGGGGTTGTGAAAGTTGAGGTGAGGATTGGCAAATTAGGATATAAATCGAGCGATAACTTAAATTATTATTATTATAACGATGTTATTATTATAATATTATAATATTGCTATGGTATTGTTATATTTTAATACTATAATATTGCTATAATATTATTAAAATAAATTTATATGATGCATTCGCGAATTACTTGTAACGTTTCCAGAATACTTTATTCTATTCAAAACAACTTTCATCAAACATTGATCCGTTGTAATTTAAGTGATTGTTTTAAAACTTGCCTTCATCAATCAAACGTTCAATTAAGTTAAAGTATGGTGCATGAAATACTATACATACACAGCTTTCGTTACTCGAATAACTTTATATTTGCCAACTCAAAATAGCTGAGAAATTATACTAAATTCACTTCACCGTGTAATATTATTGAAGTTCTATCGGTCATTCGTGCCCTTAATTTAAATAATTGTTCAAGCATCCTGTGCATAATCACTTAACATCCAGAATTATTCAAGTCAACCCACGACATTGTACAGTATATTTCTAGACATGAACCCCCTCTACCAATACCATTAACAATGTTGTTTTCCTTTATCATTTAATCAAGTAATTACTTATAATTTTGTAACACTCTAAAAGGCTAAAACTCCACACAACATGTTTGCTTACCTCAGGTGCCATATACCGCTTCGTGCCAACCCGATTATTCAGCTGAATGTCCACCGTATCCGTGATGACGTCGTGTCTCACGGCCAGGCCCAAATCCCCTATGGCGCAGGTGCCGTTCGTCTTGACGAGGATGTTCTTGGACTTGAGGTCGCGATGAGCGATCGCGGGCTTGCCTTGTGTGCCGACGATCTCCATGTGCAGATGAGCTAGGCCCGTCGCGATGGACAGAGCCATGCGGATCATGCCGTTCGTGTCTACCGTCGAGCGATTAAGGTAGTCGAATAACGAGCCCTTCTCGTGGTAGTCCGTGATCAGCCAGAGCTGCGTCCACGTGCCGTTGTCTGCGGGCGGAGAAATCAATAGTTAGGAATTTGGTGGTTGAGAGGTTTTGTGATTAGCGGAATTTTCCGTGGTAAGACGGATTAATGTTAAGTTAGAAGGAGTGAAAGGAGTTGTAAAATAAAAGTGGTATGGGTGTGATTTCATCAAGTTTTTTATAGTGAATAATTTTGAATCTCGATTAAAAAGCTGGATAGCACCTGTCACTAGAATCGCCGAAAATCTTTTTATAATTGCCTGGCTAGTTCAAACCAGATATTTCTAGTTTAGTTTAAATGTGCATGCTAGGAGTGTAGCAGTTGGCAGATCGCACAAGATTAATATCTTTTGATCTTTCAAATCATTTTATAATTGGGCATCATTATTCAATTACGACAGTCACGTGCATTTATATAGTATTTATGTGTTTCTTTTTTGTTATATAATCAGATATTCTCGATTACTTCTTTAACTTTTTCTGAATTAATATATATTTATTATTAATATACAAAATCTCTAAAATCGTATTTTCTAATATAAGATAAAAATTAAAATGTGCAGGCATTAGACGTGATAAAGTAATTTTAAGAAGCTAACTAAAACTGCACACCTTTATTATCAGCGGCGATGAAACCAAGAATGTTATCGTGCCGCAGCATCACAGTTTGATAGATCTCGGCCTCTCTGAACCAGGAGCGCTCCTCGCGCGAGCTGAAGATCTTGACGGCGACGTTCTCGCCGCGCCAACGGCCCCGCCATACTTCGCCGAAGCGACCCTTGCCGATGGTCTCGACCAGCTGGATCTGCCGGGCGATACTACGCTGGACCAGGAGCGGTAAACCGACTGAAATGGAGATAAATTGATAAAATGGGGTGTGGGGGGTGGTAGGAGAAATATAAAAAGATGTTTCTTAGAAGTGCAAAGTTAAAAAAAATCACATGATTTATGGTGAAAATTTCTTGGAGAATGACTAAATATTTCTACGAAATCAAGAGCAAGTTTTAATAGGTACCGAAAAGTTGAAACGAGTATTAGTACTTTTAATTAGAATCTTTTAACGGACATGTAGATTATACACGTTCAATCGATTTGATGAGATAAATCTTTCATGAGGTGAGAAAATAAATAATGATGTTGATAAAAGTTAATCTTTGAAATATGTAGCACTGCACCCAAATTTAATTTTTCAATGTGAAGATTTAAACTACTCGATAATATTCTTTACCAATTATTTTACGAAAATATAGAAGATACATAATAATAAGGACTTGCGCAGTTACCGAGCTTAAAAAAAAAGATCAATAACATGAATTAAAAGAATATAAATTTAAAAAATCGAATTAGCATGTGTTTTTGCTAATCTCCGGTGCTTTTTCGATCGAACTTTTTTCGCAATAAAAACACAGAGCTGGCTGTTCAGAAGCGACATTTATCTTCGGGCCATAAACTTCGTAGCTGATTCCGAAAAAAGAGATTGATGTTTTCATTCCGCTAATGCGAGGCGATAAATCATTTTTTGCAGGATCGTATAATACCCAACGCAGGCAAAAGGTGCGAAAGGAATACCGTTTTTTTATTGTAATGATAGGGTTTGATAAAAAAGAGAATTCGGTAAAACATTTGTTTAGTGACGTATTCGACGACAATACTATTACAACTCTTGTATCAAATACTTTTTCAAACTCTCCAGAATATATATAAATAACGCTTCATAAAATAATTAATTTGTAGCTATCAACTGTTTCTTAACAAACAGAAATTACGTCATTTCTCAAGCCCACAAACCAGCTGCGCAATTCGCTCTGCGACCCCCGAATTCAAATTTCCGCTAATCCGAAATTCTAATAGCAAAGTAGGCGTATACCCCCCCAACGAGTTGGATATGCAAAATTTCTCGGATTCCCGGAAACGTAATAGCGCGGGCCCGCACGCGCGCCATTTCAATTAACGCGATGTTAATTTCATGCACGCGTGCGCACGCGCCCGCGCGATGTGTGACGACGACGACGACAAACTCGCGCGATATTTATACATATTCGCAGAAAAACAAGAAAACTTTTTGCACACCCTGCGAGGTCTAATTGCAATACATGACGTTGGCTCGATACGAGCCGTGTTTATTTGCGAGGGCAAAAAAATGGTGTTTTGCACGTTGAACTTCGTTTTTGCGAGAGTGTGTGCACGTGTAAGTTGGAGAGGAATCAAAATTTTTTGCGAAATTTTCAGCGCATTTATGATGAGTATGAGTGGCTGGATTTAATTTTAATTAGAGACTTTCCTTATTCTCGATGGTAATTTTTGTACATACGTTAAATGTGACGTTAGTTGAGTGATTTCACTGATTTTACTTCAAGATGTACTAGTAATAAATTTGAGTCTTCTTAAACTTTTTTTTGGCATGAATTATTTATTCGTTCTCTAAAATTCTAATGCTCATTGTAATTGAAATTTAAAATTATAGGTACAAACGTTTTGTATGTTTAAATACTAATTGGTTTGGAATAGATTTAAATTGATTAAATATATTAAACAGTTATGAAATCTTTGCAATAATCAACAGTTCCGTTCACTACTCTTTTATCAATTTGTTTTCCATTTGATTCAAACATTATGTATTAACAGCGAAATAACCTTGAATTTCCATTTCAAAATTCCGGAAGAGTTTACTTTGATCTTAAAATTTAATATTCTTATCGGATCTAACGAATATCTTCTTTACATCATCACCCACCCCTTTTCTCCAATTTTTAACCAATTCAAATTGACTTCAAAACTTGACAAAAAAAGCTTCGTCTATGGGGAATCAATAATAAGTGAGGTAAAAGTATCAGTAACTGAACGTTTAAATAATCGTACCCAATACCTGGATGCCATATAATGCGGGTTGAAAAACGTCTAGGTATTGGAACTGTTCCTACTCTTAACCTGTCCAGTCATTGTAGGTACATTTACCTTATGTAAATGAATAAAAATTACATTTCCCTTTACAGAAATTGAAGACAAATGTATAACTTCCCACCGAAAACATCTAATTCATGTATCCCCTTATTCCAACACAACCCTTGAACACTCACCAGACCCACTACCACTAGTCGTCATCTCCAGCATATCCCTTATGGTGACCCCGCCGAGGATCGGCCTATCCGGCGCCTCGAGCGAGTCATCGGGGAAGTGTCTCCCTGCCGGCCGTCTCCTCGTCATGTGGATGTTGTAGACAATCATCACCGCCACGCAGATCGCGCATATCGGCAAGGCTATCGTCAGTGCCATCTTCCACGTCTCCCATGTCGCTCGTCCGCCTCCGGATGCTGTTGTTGTGGAAAAAGAAGAATTTGATTGTCAGTGAAATGGTTTTGAGGGTTGGTGGTGGACATCGGAGTACTCTGATTTATTTTTGGGGATAAATTAGAGCGCCGATGCGAGGTTGTTTTGAAAGCAATGGGTGGTTTGGGTTGCGGGTGATTTTTGCGTGATCGATGATGGGTAAGTTTCTTCTTAGTGATAGGGATGGAAATGCCAGATCTGTCAAGAAAATTATTTATAATCGAGTAAAATACACTATTGTTTCTTGTAATTAATTTTAATGGTTATTGAAATTCTTTCACAAAAAATTTTTTACGTAAATAATGTAAAGAAACAAGTAGCTATTCAAAAAAGTTAAATCGACAGATTTTAATTTACCAAGCCAACATCATAAATTTTGGAGAACAAATTTTCCCACCTCCAAGATCCCCCTATAGCAGCAAAAAAGAAACTCGTATACTCACCCATCAACGGGGGCCGCACCGTAATCAGCGCTACCATTAAACCACCCATGCTAAGAGTAAGAGACGAAGGATCATCAAGTGTAGAAAGCGGATAGAGAAAGAAAGAGAGAAGAAACTTACACAGAGAGTAAGAGAACGAGCAAGAATCATGCACAGCGAGCAAACCACAAAAGTCCATTCAGCCAGGCGGCGGCGGCGGCAAAAAGGAGTCTCGGTGTACTATATGTATACGAATGTACACACGTACAGAGAGGGAGGAGGAGGAGGAGGTATAATAATGCGCCGACAGGCAGGCTAGCAAGCAAGCAGGCAAAGCAGGTGCATTCCAGCGAGGCAGGCGGCCAGGCAGGCAGGTAGGTAGGTACGAGAAAAAGCTCGAGGCTGAGTTTCCCAGGCGAGGATTGCGCGTTGGTGGTGGTACTGCTGTGTGGGATAAGTCTATGCATAGTCGAGGGATTAGAGAGGCCATGGGAATATGTTCGCGAAGTAGGTACATGAGGATTCAGTGGGAGAAAGGTTTCATGTAAACAAATTGTTTAATTTCCATTATTTTTATGATTGGAGTCAATGAGTTCTTCTTTATTTTTTATATTCTTTTGTATATCCAAGCTAACAAACTGAAGCTAAGGCATCGCAAACCCTGCGAACATCGTCATACACAGATAATTAAATAAGTTCACACTGGCGTATATATAATTGATGATTCTTCGGTTACCACGCTCTTCGTTGCGATCATGATTCTCAGCGATGGCTTCTTACCTTAACTGCGAATCGAAGCATTAGAGACGTCCTGAGCAAACTCTCACACATCACGCAAGATGCTGTTAATAGTTGGTTATTCAAAGATAATGAAAAAAAAGTATGTATCACACAAAAATGAATGATCTCCGCACGCATGTAGTACAATGTATCCCCAACATCGCTCTTAAATCTATACAATAAATATCTAAACACCATTATGAATCGCCGAATGCTCTGAAATCCTCAGCGCAACATTCAATGCACGTTTTCGCCATATAAGATGATGATGCGTATAAACGCGCGCCCTGTAAAAAAAAAACTTTATGTCCAAGTCATAGCAATGCATCTCCCTCAGTGCGCAGCGTGATGAGAAACCACATGACGGACATTCACAGATGACGAGAGCGAACGCGAATGACTATATCGACGACACGACACTACGGGGGTCTATGTCATCGGTGATGATGACGAGCGGCCCCCTTCGCGCGCAGGTTTACGGGAAACCTTATGGAGAGAGAGAGAGAAAGAGAGAGAGAGAATCGGACGTTATTACCTTGTACACACGGCGAAAGAGGCTTTTCGGTGTCGTGTTACATATCCGATCAGGGAGGTATCCCGAAGCATTAGCTGCTATACGGGAATTCCAGTGGAGCGTACGGATATGAGCTTTTGAGGCTTTTCGAGGAAAATTTGGGCTAGGCGAGGTTAAGAGTGTTCAAAATCTAGGTAAAAGTGTGCCAGACGTATGCGCGGGTAATTAAAGTATAGACGAGTATTTTTTAATTTTTTATTTCATTCAAATTAAATTAGAATCGTTTAAATTAAAAATGTTAAAGTCGACGTTAATTTTAGTTGAGAATTCTTTGAATAATTGATGAGCACTCGAGCCAAACAGGTTTGTCAATATTTGGCAATCAACATTATAATCATTTAAATTAATTGTTTCGAAGCGACAGTTGGTAGTTTATTGTTTCGAGAAGTCGTTATTTATTTTCAATTCAGAACTCTCAAAAAGAATCTCATTACCATAATAAAATTGTTTTTACATGATGAATTTATTCAAAATCGTCGACCATTAAACAAAAAAAAAACCACCCACTTATCGAACACATTAATTAACAAAGAATTCATCTTCATTACACGTATTTTATCTGCGCGACGGATTTTTTCCTCCAGATTTCCCCAATGAAACACACGCACGCATCTCCGCCATTCATTTTACTTTTGTTTATACACGACATCTTCCACTTTGCA